>CM042015.1:33278506-33583506 GCA_023525715.1 Cichorium intybus
CAATTACCGAATTAAATGACTCGGACATCCCGTTTTCGATTGCTTCACAGGCCCTTCCTGATGCAAAAAATGCCCTACACCATGACTTATGTTCCCTCTTCATCAAATGCTTATATGCTCCTACACTGCAATACAAGGGAACAAATTGTAAAACATACTAAGCATAATAAGAATTAAATAAACATAAAACTAGAGTACCTTATGGCTTTAATGGCATTCATGTGCTCCATGAATTGTACTTCAACAGTAGATTTTGCAGCTAGCCAAAATAGTTTCCTTATTTCCTCACCAGCATATGTCTTCCTTAGGTTGGCGTAGATATGTCTCGCACACTGTCTGTGCTCTGCATGTGGAAGTACCTTTTTTACTGCCTCAATCAACCCTTTATGTTGATCTGACATAATAGACAGTCCCATACCTTCATTTAATCCAACGTCCTCACTCAACAATTGAATAAACCATATCCAATTGTCTTTGTTTTCTATGTCAACAACTGCCCACGCCACGGGGTATATTTGATTATTTCCGTCTCTACCTACTGCAGAGAGCACCTCACCCTTCACTTTTCCCTTTAAGAAACATCCATCCAGGCCAAGAATCCTTCTACACCCTCTGTTCCAGCCATCTTTCAGTGCTTTGAAGCATACATAGAATCTATGAAAGTAGTTGCCATCAGGGTTAACATGAACACCTAACTGCACAATCAGGGTTCGATCGTCTAATCTCATGTGCATAATCCCACAGCCTCTCATAATGGTCTGTAATTTTGCCGTCAATCAATGTTTGAATTCATCAATCAATGTACTGTAGATTCGACATCGAAGTGTCATTGTCCCACATTCGACATTTATTTCATCAACCAAAATCTACAGTACATTGATATGTACTTCCAAGATGTGATATATAACATATTGAACTCACCTGTTTGAAGCTGTCATAAATCCGAAGCAAGTATCAAATCCAAAATCCTACCCTAGATATTAATCAATTGAATATAATACGAGTTTCAAGTCCAAAAGCCAACATGAGGTCAACCAATTATAATAAAAATCAACTTAAAGAATATTTTTTAATTTTTAAAAAAATTAATTATAATGAAATTAAGTATTTGGGTATATATGTGAGTTTATATGTTTTATATTAATATATATGTAATTAATAGTTTTACAAAAATATAAACGTAATTATTAAAGTTTATAAGGATATAAACATAATTTCCTAATATAGTTAAAACAAAAGTATCAAGGCTAATAAAGCTTCTACCCCATTTTCCGTAAACAAAATTAGAAATTGCTTGCTTAAGCAACCTAATATTGAAATATGGAAATTGCTTTGCTTGTCCAAATTTAGATTTAGTTAAAAACAAAAGTTCGGAGCAAACCTAAGTTTAGATGCCATATTCCATACACACATTACGAAAATCGAAGGTAATTATGAAACAATGTGTGTTTTTCTTTTTCATTTGAAGTACCTAATTATTTTTTTAACAATTATGGGTAAATACAAATTAAAGCATCTAATCAAGGGAAAATGCAATAGGCAAAAAGAAAATACATATACTTGAAAATTTAGTTTACAACTACTTTATTTAAGAATCCATTGGTAGTGGTAATAGTCCATTGTGCCAAAAATCACTTGATAAGATGATACCTTTTTAACAAACCCTACAATATAATAAGCTAAAAAGCCACGAAACAAATTAAATATAACTATAAATCTCACAAGTTACAATCATTTTCCATATTCACCAATTTTTTTATTTCCTTTATTCTCCTTCACTTAGAATTGGGACAATGAGAGGGTTCATTTGTGCAAGATAGACAATTGCCCACCTGCAATAACCCACAAAATATATTAATGTTTAAGTTTCAAATTGCTTATGTACATACATATTGATGTTCTAAATTCACATAATCTTCAATAATTAGTAAGAAACTTCAGTTAATAATCAAGAAGACAAACTTACATCATCCAACAGCATACAGTTGCGGTAATCACCAATGTAAGATGGAATCTGCACATTAAATAAATGTTATTGGTTCTCATTATCATAACATGAACATCATACATACATCAAGGTTACTAAGATAAAATCAAATTCATATGCGACAACGATCACAGTTCTATTTGAGCAATTACAGTGATCATAATTGTCGTGACCGAGTTTTATCTGTGCGGCAATTTTGAGTGACAACAAGCGTAAAAGGTAAATTTCACATTAGCGTGTATAAAAACAAACATTGATTAAATCTGAGAGAAAATGAAGTTAAATGGAAGCTTACAGGTTAGCGGAAGGGCCTTTGTTGCAGCAAATTCGGGTGCAAAGGCAAGCAATGATTCCGATTGCTAGAAAACTCAGAGTTGTGAAGATAAACCCCATCGCATTCGATTGATCTCGCTAATCAAATAAATATGACGTCCAAAACGAATACACGCGTGCGAAATCTGTATTCCCAAAGATCTGATCGAATTAGGACAAGAAAATTGCACCCTAATTCGTACGGACGATTATGTGTATCTATATTAGTGATTCACGGAAACATATAACAAACCTGAGCTCCGGTGACCGGTGATCGTTCCTTGTGGTTGTCGAGGCTCCTCGTCGTCGATCTGAGAAAAGATTTAAACCGATCCTCTCACTTCCCAACTCCCGACCCATAAAAATGACTTCTGACGTCATTCACGAGTGGCTAGTCGGTCTAATAACTTTACATGGGCCTTCGTTTTTAAACACAGTCATAAGTGTCCACTAGCCCAATGGGAAACCGAAAAGAAATGTTTTAAATAGGGATGAACATTTGACCCAAAAATGGGATAGGAGATGGATTCGAATCGGAACCGGAACCGAAACCGGAGTTGTGTATTTGTGTATGTTCTCGGTTCTCCATTTCACACTAAATTGGTTTTTGGTTATTCGGTTCAAGCCGGTCCGAATTCGAACACATATTTTAATAGCACACTTTCTTGTATAACTGAACCGGAATCGGAACCGGGTATACGTTTTGGTTTTCAGTTCTATATTTTCTACTAAATCGGTTGTCGGGTTTTCGATTCTCGATCCGGTTCGGTCCGGGTATGGACTCATGCTCATCCATAGTTTTAAACGAGGGCATGTTTGCTACATATTGCTTAGATATAGATATGGAATAAATCTATAGAGAAAATGGATTGGGGAGTGATTTGTACACAACAATATTTATCCATACGTGTATGGATAAAAATTGTTGTGTACTAATCACTTTCTAAATGGATTAAAATCGCAATTATCTTAAATGGAAACTTCTTTTTATAAATATATATATATATATAATATAGAGACCAAAACCGTACATATGCTAAACTATAATAAGGAACTCTAATAATCAATAATATAGAGATTAAAACTGTAATTAGCCTAAACCGATGACAATTATATATAACGATCAAAAACCATATAATAAAATCTTTAGGCGCATGTAAATGCAATTATAGATGTATAATTGACAATATATAATTTCTAATACAATGTAATTTAATTATATACATAGTAATAGAGTTTTGGTTTGTAAATATGATTTTTCTACATGTTTTTAAATACCATAACATATGAAATCGATATGAGAAAAATTTTAAAATTTTTGGGATCAAAATTATTATAAAAAGTAAAACTTTTCGTCAGAACCGGGAAAAATATAAGGCCAAAAAAAATATTGAAAGTTTGGAGGGTTAAAATGGAAACATCGAAAGGTTATGTGATGAAAATTATTATAAAAAGTACAATTTTTGGCCAAAATTAAAAAAAAAAAAAAAAAGACGGAGCCAAACTGATAATATTAAAAGTTTTGGGACCAAATAAAAAATAAAAAATAAAAAAATTTAGGCTCAAACATAAAAACAATGAATGTTTACTTTCTTGCAGACCCATCTTCTATCGAGTTCCTTCTTTCGTAGTAAAATGTGATGGATCAAAACCGAAAATATTAAAAGTTGTGGGAAACAATTAGAAACAATGAAATTTGATGGCAAATTTGAAAACAATAAAAGTATAAATATTTTTTAACCGACAAATATTACATCTATTATAACACACATAATCTTAAACCATCAATCCCCTAATGAGATTTGAACCCAAGACCTCAAAGAGGCCGTACATACACTTTTGCCGCTAGACCATAAGGTCTTTGGCAGTATAATATTCATAATGTTACATCAACAATTGTATATATTTATAATTTAAAGTTAGAGGTGTTAGTTAAAAGTAAAGATGGGTTATTTAAATATATTGTTATGAAAAATATCTAAAAATCGAACCGAAACAGTTATAGCAATTTGGTTTTATCTGGACCGCCGATTATATAGTAGTTTACAAAAACCGGTTTTAAGAATTATCCACCGAAAATGATTTTTTAAGTGTGTTTATATTGCTAACGGTTTTATAGCTATTTATGAACATTTTAGGCTAAATTGACCATTTTACTCCTCTATGCGTAGTATAAATATGTATTGGTTGTTTGGTGTCACCATACCACTCAAGACGTTCTCTAATCAATACAAAATCGACTATTTTCACAATCCTAATAACTCGTTTTGTTTACTTCTCTTCACAATATATTTGTATTTCTGGCTCTAATTGTGATGTATTCTCTTGCTTGGTGTCACCACACGACTCACGATGTTCTCTAATATCTCAAAACCGTTTCACAATCCCACTAATTATTTCTCTTCATGTTATATTCGTATTTTCGGATCTAATTATGATGTATCCTCATTATATTTCGTATTTCACAATCTTGATACTTCATTTTTTTCTTTTTGCATTTAGATAATGGCATCCAATTGTGGCCATTCAAAATCTTTTTCGCTTTAGGAGCTTTGTCAACCAACATAACAGTTGTTGAAGTAGTAGCTACATAAAGAAACCCTAAACTTTGGCAGTACATTCACAATCTTTTTTCTAGTTTCCATGCTAAACATTCTTATAATTTGTTCTAAACATTGTTGATATGGTTTAATATATGAATTATGTCTATCTAATAATTATATTATTTTTTTTTGTTTTTGATTTTATTTTTCTTTTTTCTTCCGTTTACACTTTCTTTAATTTGTTATAAGCTATAGTTATCTATGATCTGGTTTGATCTAAAAATACAATGGTTGTTCATTTGAAAATTATGAGGGTGTCCATCTAACAATTTTGATATAATTTGTAAAAAAAAATTGAAAATCAAGGGGTGTCGATTCTGCATAGGAAGCCTCTAAAAGACCTTGGCTTTAGCAACATTTGGGGAAGGCTTTAGAGTAAGACTCAAGAATCTCGAACTAGTAATAGTTTTGACCATCACTTGATAGGGTCTTCTTTTATTCTTGAAGATCCCATTGTTGATTTCGATTCGCAAGTAATGGAGAGTACCCATAAAAACTAAATGATAAATCATAGACAATGGGTGTTAACCTTTTTTGGCTTGCTTGAAGAGGTTGATGATGTCGATCCATTGGTTGGGAACATTGCTAAGGTTCAATATGGCTTTCATATCGTGCTAGACTAGAGAAGGCTATGTGCATTTGAAGTAGAGGAGGTTGAGAGAATCGTGACAGACAATGAAAAGTTTACTATAGAGTGTATGGCCAAATTGCAATGTTTTTCTCCAAAAGATGTTTACTTTTTTGTTAGATGTTAATAGATGAAAATGAGTTAATTAAAATATATAAGCACATATTCATTTATATACTATTTTTATGATGTCAAACTCATGTGTGAGTCACTAGGCTTCCAAGCCTAAGATACTATTTTGACATTTTTAAGAAGACTTGTTATGTTTGAAATAGTTCACACTTTAATATCATGATTTTAGTATCGGTCTTCGTATACATTTAAACTAATTTTGTTTTAAAGTTTTATATTTAGGGACTTCCATGTTAAAATTTGTTTTAAAACCTCTAAACGATGTTTAAATTATATTCCAAACCAATTCATATAAGGAAGGTTTCAATAGTATCGAGTTATTTATAAAAAGCAAAACCTTTAAATAACTAAGTATTAGACTATGATTATTTGTATTATTTTTTTGTATGTCATTTTTTATTCTTTGAGGGGTTTATATGTAATTATCTCCACTATATAATGAGCATAACCCCCATGTCCTTTGATATGGAGATTCATTTACACATGGTATCAAGAGCCAACCCCTCCCTTCCTCTCCCTCATTAAACTTACGATCATCTCTTCTTCTCTTCTCTTCTCTTCCTTTTGGTTTTTCTTCTTCCCCTCTCATCATGTCAACATCCAACCCCAATGATACTACACTTCCCATGAACACCATCCTTCACCTCATCACCATCCGCCTCTCCTCCACTAATTACCTTCTATGGGTAAATCAAATGACCCCACTCCTCTCCTATCAACATCTTCTTGGCCATGTTGACGGCTCCTCTAATGCCCCGCCACCATCTATTACGGTTGATAACAAGACCACCGTGAACCCGGAGTTAGCGGAGTGGCAAGCCGCGGACCAACGCGCTCTCATCTTGCTTCAAGCATCTCTCACCGAAGAGGCATTTTCTGAAGTGGTGGGTCTCTCCACCGCCCGTGCCGTTTGGACGGCCCTCGAGTCTGCCTACGGAAACTCTTCTATGGAGCGGGTTCAGAATCTTCGTGATCAACTCCGTCTTCTTTCTAAAGGTACCGCTTCTGTTTCGGATTATGGTCGTCGTTTTAAGGCTATTTGTGATCAACTAGCGGCCATTGGTCACGCGGTTGATGAATCGGACAAGTGCCATTGGTTTTTATGTGGTCTTGGTGGCTCTTTTTGTGACACCCCATTTCTACTGTTTTCAAATACCATGGTTTTTCGTATAAATACTTGTATACAAAAATACATTTTAACAAAAACCGGTTATTTACATATTTAAAACTGTGGGTGTTACAAATCCATACCAAACTAACCATAGTAAGCAAGAAAAGGATTAAACCTTGCGTCCAAGATAGGAGCTGTGTGGGCTCCACCCCAGCTAAACTTCATCCAATTATAACATAGCATTTAACCTGGAATACATGGCATAAAAATAGAATACGTAAGACAAAAATTGTCTCGTGAGTTACATGAGTTTTAGACTCAAACTTTTCATTTCTTTTCCAACCTTTTTATAAAACTTGTAACATAAAACATCTTCAAGATAACTCTTTTCTTTTCAAAATCATCACATATCATACTTTGCAAAAATATCTTCTTTCCAAACTTTATAATAGCAATATACTATAACTTTTTACTTCTAAAAAAATCATTTTATGACGTACTTTACAAAAATAGCATCTTTCTTACTTTCTTTGGCTGGTTTTATAAGCTTGCTGGATTTTTATACTTAGGGCTTTAATCACTATAAGTGATACCCCAAGTCTCTATGGCTAGAAAGAACGGATCAATCCTCACCATAGAAGTGCTGAGGCGATCTACTTCGCGATGGGGCTTGCCCCCAGTAGACCCCTTACCTAACCCGGGAAGGTTGGAACATAGTTCCCTTACTAACATTGCTTGCTACAATTACCAGTCATATAAAACATTTTCTGCTTGCTTGAACATTACTTTCATACATATAACTTGTGGCTAAACGCCAAACTTCATTACTTTCTACCTTTATGGCTAGATGCCAAATTTATAACTTTCATTTCTCATAAACCATATGTTTAAAACTTGTCTATATAACATTTTAGGCTTAATGCCAAATCATACTTAAAAACATATACAACTTGTAACCGAAACATACTTCTTAAACATATTGTGGCTATATGCCTATCCATACTTTCAAACATGTATTCAAAATATATATACCTTCATATAATTGGTTCATAGACCAAAACACACTTTCACATAATTGGCTCATAGACCAAAACATAGCTTCAACATTATAGCATTATACTTTCACAAACAAATCAGAAATAAAACTCTTACATATAATTTCACACATAAGATTTTATAAAAATCTTGAAAATACTTACTTTCCATGTACCCCATAATGGGTAAAAATACTGCATGTACTCACCTCATAAGTTGGTAGTAGTTTGTCTAAACGTTCTTCGCCTTCACACTCTTTCATGATTCGACGATCATTTATTTTGTACCTACTATTAACATATAATACATTAACAACTACCAAAATTGACTTTCTTTCTTTTAAAGTCCTTTGACTGTAAATTATGAGACTATGGGTCGATACAAGTGTATAACTCTCAAGAAACTAACTTTATATGAATTTATATACTTCCCGAAATACATGTATTTTACTACAGTACCCTCGGGAGGTCGTATTCCCGGTTTAACAATTTTCCATGTGTTTTCACACCATTTTAGACTTGTGGTATAAATATTAGACCAATCGGACAAGTCTAGCACCAAGTTCCAAACTCAAAAATGACATTTTCTTAACAGAGAGTATGCACGACTCGTGCATAATTTGGTCTATAGGGAGCACGACTCGTGCATACATTAAATAACCATTTTCTTGGGTCTGCAGATGAAGCACGACTCGTGCATAATGAGCACGACTCGTGCTCATACTGGGCAGTCCAGTTTGAGTCCGATTTTTGCACTGTAGCTCCCTGTTTTTGCACATTAAGTCCTTATTCCAGTTCTTAATTGTTTTGGGTTTATTCTAAGACTAAAACCATCCATTATCATCAGGTTTTAACCATTGGAATCAACTCAATTACATAAATGTAGAATTTAGGGTTCTTGAGCCAAAAACCCCAAATTCCACCAAATCATCAAATTCATTTGTTTTAGATACATGCTCTCATCATATGAACATGTTTCAACCTTAAAAATCATATAACCTTCATGAATCATTCTGAAATTACAGTTTCTAACTTCTCCCGTGAAGAACACACACACAAACACTAAGGTTAGAAGTTTCTCACTAACCTTTTGACTTAGGAATCATCGATTCCAAGTTTTTGCTCCAATTCCTTCTTCAATTCTTCGTGACCTCTCCAGGAATTGCCTCTCCAAAAATCCTCTCGATGCTTCTGAAATGTTCTGCAATCTTATGGGAGATATTTCTCCATTTTTATACTTCCCATATTTACCTTTTTGTCCCTACTCTTCCTCTTTCTTTACAAAAATGGTCCTAAGACCCAAAACCTTGCAAACAAAGTTCTAATAATTGCTAACTTGGCTCCTTGCTGAAATTTCTTAACAAAATGGTCATTTTCATGTCAAATGACTAATTTGCCCTTTTTGTCCAAATTTCACTATTCACGCGGTAAAACTCCAAATTTCACATAAACTTTTATTTCTTACATTATTGTTTCACAATACATATTATCTTACATAATGGTCTTATTAATGGATCAAAAGACCATTTTACCCTTTTTATGGTAAAATGACCAAATTACCCTTTTTAACCATTTTTTCTCTAAACTCTTGGAATTTTGCTACAATTCCCAATAAATTATTTTAAAACTTTCAAAATGTTTTAATCTTTCCCTTAATTATTTTCTCGAATATAAATTCAAAATTTTTGGGTCGTTACACTTTTGAATCCTTTTCTGTGGCGATTCGTGCGTCCCGTCATGCTCACCTTTTTCGTCATGCTCACCTTTTTCGTCATTTACACACTAAGCATTTTCACTTGCTATAAAGAATTCATTCTGTCGAATTAAAAACAGATTTTTAATACAGTTCGTAAAATTAGGAACCAAATCATGGTACTTATAAAAAAAGTGGGTTAAAGATAGGGGTGCCAAAAAAAACAAAAACCGCATAACCTACCCAAACTGAATAAGAAATGAGTTAAATGGTTTGGGTTATTTGGTTATACCCAAACTGTATAAGGTTATTCGGTTTGGTTAATGGGCGAGTTTTAAATTTTTTGGTTAATCCGAATTACCCGAATAAATGTTAAATTAACCGAATAACCCGAATTACGACTAATTCTTGATCTAATGTACATTTTTTAACAATCTTTCTTTCAATTTTATACTCATAATATATAGCACCCTACTTCTATTACCCAAATAACCCGAATAACCCATACCCAACTAACCCGATACCCGAATAACCCATACCCGAATAACCCGAACCTTAAAAGGTTTAGTTTCGGTTGGTTTACCACCACCTCCAAAACGAAATAACCCGAACCCGAACAACCCGAAACCCGAATAACCCGTCCGAATAACACCCTTAGTTAAAGCATCAAGTTAGCATCCGCAACCACTAACCATATATACTAATTTAAATGTTGGTTCAAATTTTGAAACTTGACCATATTCTTCTTAAACAGACGCAACACAAATAGTCGAAGTTGTTTCTAAGATGAAGATGATGCAGGTTTGTAAAGCCTTATCAGTTAGGTATTGTTTGTTTTTTAAGAGGTAAAATGTTTGAAGTCTGTGAACCATATCTGCAGAAGAAAAAGTGAACCAAATGTCTGCAGTCTGCAAAAAAAGAATGTTTGTTTTTTAAATTCTGCAGACTGCTAAAAAAGTGATTTTTTTAACTTAAAAAACATTTTCAATAATTATTGTTTTACAATACTGAAATTTAATTCATACAATCAACCATAACAAAGTTTACTTAAAAGCATTCATTTCATGTTTTGCATTAACTGCTTACAAACTTCATCTAGTAAATAAGTCATATATTCCCGATTCGCTGCACTACCATGTAGGTGAACCATGGTTATTTCAAAGTGGTACATTGAGTTGATCATATTGAGTAAAAGAACTCATAATTAGTTAATCTTGTATCCTAATTATGTAGTAATATATATTTATTAATATAAAACTAATTTTATACCAAATCTCAAGTAACATCAAATTAAGATATACAATAAAATATTTTCTTAATTGCTATATATTAGGATTTAACTTCTTAATATTTAAGTGATACTAGTTCTACAATATTTCAAACAATATTATACAATCTAAAATTCATTAAACACAATTATCCTTAATCTATAATTGTGAATATAGAATTTTAAAAATGATAACTCGAGTGATTATGGTTTTAAATTTAATTACAACAAGTGCTCTTTTCACCATACAAATTCATATTATCTTTTATAACAATATTTCAAACAATATTATACAATCTAAAATTCATTAAACACAATTATCCTTAATCTATAATTGTGAATATAGAATTGTGTAAATTTAATTTAAATGTTTAATTTTCTTAGTTTTATTGTATCATATGTCATATATAACATGATATAAATTTTCAAATACATGACTAAACATATTAATTTTAAGTAATATATATTTTTTATAATTTAGTTTGATTTTGAAATGGTTTGATGTTATATAGATTTTGACAATGGCGGTAATGTTTATAGTAGTCTACAGATGTATACAGATTCTGAAAGACTTTATGCCATGCCTTCTGGAAGAAAAAATACGAAGACCTTTTTGAGTTTGCAGTTTTTTAAAAAACAAACAGTCTGTAAATAAAATACCTACTCGCTTGCAGACAAAAAATGGTCATGAAGAGCTTCTAAAAAAATGACACCTTAGTCATCTTAATGCGTGCTTAGAAAAATAATCTCTTGTTTTTAAACAAAAATACTTATTATAGAAAGTAATATGTGTTCTCAAAAATATGTTAGAGCCTAATTATATATCGGGCTTCCTATGATATTTTTGTTGCTATAGTGAATATAGTAAGACACTAATGTAATGTTTGTTTTTCTTTTCAAAAGCTCTACTTGACCTTTTTTTTCTATGGGTAGACAACAATTTTACTTAAAGACTCTTTGTTTTTCAGAACACTGAAGATGTTAAAATGTTTGTGTGTCCTCTTTTCGTAGTATACACGGAAAATAACTACAAAAGTATGCAAATGTCTCCTCAATAACCATTTAATACATCTTTTTTTTCATGTGCATCAAAATGTAAAAATTGTGAATAAACATTTAATTATGTATTTATAATTGTATTGATTAAGTGCATTTTGGTTTGTTTTAATCTAATTACATAATATTGGTCATCATTAAATGATGCAAAAAACCATGATTTGAAAAAATAAACTGTGACACCCCATTTCTACTGTTTGCAAATACTATGGTTTTTCATATAAATACACGAATACAAAAATACGGTTTTTCAAAAACCGATAATTTACATGTTTAAAAACAGTGGGTGTTACAAATCCATACCAAAACTAACCATAGTAAGCAAGAAAGGATTAAACCTTGAGTCCAAGATAGGAGCTAACTCAAGCTCCACTCCAGCTATACTTCATCCAAGTATAGCATAACATTTTAACCTGGAATACATGGAAAAATATAGAATACGTAAGACAATAATGTCTCGTGAGTTACATGAGTTTTAGACTCAAACATTTAACTTCTTTTTCCAACCTTTTAATAAAATTCATAACATACACATTTGTCAAAACTATATAGTAATAACATACTATAACTCTTTACTTTTCAAAATCATTTCATAATATACTTTGCAAAAATAGCATCTTTCTTACTTTCTTTGACTGGTTTTATAAGCTTGCTGGATTTTTATACTTAGGGCTTTAATCACCATAAGTGATACCCCAAGTCTCTATGGCTAGAAAGAACGGATCAATCATCACCATAGAAGTGCTGAGGCAATCTACTTCGCGATGGGGCTTTTGCCCCAGTAGACCCCTTACCTAACCCGGGTAGGTTGGAACATAGTTCCCTTACTAATGCTGCTTGCTACAATTACCAGTCATACAATACACTTTCTGCTTACTTTAAAATTATTCACATACATAAAAATAGTGGCTAAGTGCCAAACTTCATCATTTTCTGTCTTTATGGCTAAATGCCAAACATATAACTTTCTTCACATAATAATCATACGTTTAAAACATGTTTTTATAACATTCTAAGCTTTATGCCAAATCATACTTTCCAACATCTTATGGCTATATGTCATTCATACTTGAAAACATGTACGGTGTGTAACCAAAACATACTTCTTAAACATCTTGTGGCTATATGCCATTCATACTAGAAAACATATATAACTTGTAATCAAGATATACATTCACATAGTTAGTTCATAGACCAACATACTTTCACTTAACTTAACTTATAGTTCAAAACATAACTTCAAATATAGCATTATACTTTCACAACAAGTTAGAAATAATACTCTTGCATATAATTTCACATATAGAAATTTTATAAGAAATCTTGAAAATACTTACTTGCCATGTACCCAAAAATAGGTAAAATTATCTCATGTACTCACATTGGCTAGTTAGAGAAGTCTAACTAGGATTACTCCACTCGATTGTCCCTTCCATTCCATAACTTTACTCCTTAATTACCTAAGGAGTTCATTAAAACTTTATTAAAACATTTAGGTCTTAACAACATGTAAAGACCACTTAATCCCCCTAAATATATTTATTTTTTTATGTTTTCAAATTATATTAAACATATACCAAATGTTAGTGGATCAAACTACTCAATCGGGTCATAACAGGAGTGAATTGCATGAATTCGGGTCACACGGGTCGTGTAGGAATCACACGGGGTCGTGTAAGACTTCCAAGATGTCCAAGCTACTGCCTCATTTCACACGGGGTCGTGCCAGATTCACACGGGTCGTGTAGAATCCTGCAGTCCCATTTTCAGCTTTCAATTTTTGTTCGTTTTTTGCAGTTTTAGTCCATTTCTTGGTTCCATTTGTTTCCAAACTTAACAAAACTTTACCAATAGGTTCTATTAACCTTCTAACATGTTAAGAACATATTTTTAATCCTATTAAGTCTTATTTAGTTCATGACTTAATGGTTAAGACCATAGGATGTCACAAGAGCTCTAAGGAAGCTCATATGCACATCAACTCAAAATTTTAAGTCTAGTTTTGTTCATTTTCTTTCCATACACTTATATAACCAATGGATGATTTAATTTAAGGTTTTTTACAACCCAAAACATACTTTCTTTAATTACCAATTCATGATTTCCATTAACCATTTCCATGGGTTTCATTCATGGAATCACCAATTCCATTCCACCCGACAAATTTCAGTTTTTGTTCAAACTTTCATTTTATAAATTGAAACTTTTAGGAAACCACTTCTAATGGTTTCTTCATACTTAAACATCATTTATGACTCATTCTAACCAACTCTTTATGTCAAATTAACATTTTGATCTTAAACTCAAATTTCTAGGGTTCAATTGGATATGAAATCACCAAACTTGATTTTAAGTTATCCATATGTTGGATAATGATCAAGATGTGATTAGAAACATAAACCAACTACTTTTACTTGTTTTTAAACTATGGAATCATGGATTCCAAGTTTCTTCCAAAAATTTCCATTTTTGACATTTTTACCTAAAATCTGAAATTACTCAAATTTATCAACTATGAATGATTTATTACTTCTATTATGACATACTAGACTTATCAAGAACCATTAAGACTAACTTGTTCTTACAAACCCGTTGGTTAGGGTTCTTGAGCTCAAATTCTCATTCCTTGATTTTTAACACTTTTAATGGTTAAACTAGGTTTAGATAGTGATTAAGACACAAGTTAAGGCTAGGAATCATAGGATAATCCTCCTCTAGCCACTGAATTTTCGAAGCTACAGTAACCAACTCACGGGAAATGGGTTAAACAACCCTAAAAACAAATTTACTAACCTTAGAAGGCTTGGAATTCTTCAATTCCAAGTGAATTTCTTCCAAATCTTCAAGAACTAAAGACCCGATCACTGAAACTCTCTCTGGCTCTCTCACGATCTCTCTAGAATTTCTGAACATTAAGGAGATATTTTCTCCTTTTTATACCTAGCCATTTTACACTTTGGTCCCTCAAGTTCTATTTTTCCCAAAATGGCACAAAAACTCATTTTTATAACATTACATGTTTATTTTATTTCATTTTGACCCCAACATTACATTTTCTTAACTTTAAAGTCACTTGCATGTCAAATGACCATTTTACCCCTTTTTGCCGTTTTTCTCAAAATAGCACATAACATGCTTGGATTGTAAGAACTTCTACATTTTATAACTTTACTCCACTTATAAACTTATTTTGCGCTTTAAGACATTTTAACACTTAAAAATCTCATTCTTAAGTTAAATATTTCAAAATGACAAAAATACCCTTTTTGGTCATTTTTGTACGTTTCTCTCACTTTACATTTTCAATATCCTTACTTCATCCTTATAACTTTATTATAGATTATATATTTCATCCTTGCTGAAAATATGATTATTTTCATTTTACCGCAAGGATTGAAAATTACCAAAATACCCTTTTTGCTCTTTTTATACAAAAATTCCATTATTAAGACATATTTTAACCAAAACTTCTCATACATTCATTTTATACTTTTACCAATATTTTTGGGTTCTTACAATCACCCCTCCTTAAGAGGATTCCGTCCTTGGAATCTTCTCGAAATTTGCATAATATAAACATTTCTTTAAAAGTTTCTCATTTATCCAAAATACTTATAATAGCTTATATAATACTGTTACCAAATGACCAAAATCTCCCTTATGATCCTCTTAACCGTTTTCTCAACTCTTTAGTTACTTATTCATACTTTATACTCTATTTTCTAGTTACATTTCTTTTTATCTCATTTCATTTATATACAAAGTCTCTTAATAAAACTCACTTTACAAAATACTTTCATACTTCCATACTCTTACCAAAAATAACAGTCTACTTTGTAATTCTTCTCATATCCTTACCAAAACTTCATGAGATTATACTAATCATATTATTTACTTGTAAAACTTTCTCCAAATACAATTAAACATGGTTTGTATTTATACCCAATTCATATACACACTAAAATTTTTTATTATTTTTTTTTGTAACTTTTTGTCCCTTAGTGGACATTTTAATTGAGCAAATTTGTTTTACAACACCTACTCATTATTTTCACTTTTTACTTATAATATTATTCATTTATTTTCACTCTTCTCTTCTTCTCATTCCTCTACTCATTCATTATTACATAGATAATTCATTACTATTTCTTCTTTCTAGGAGTTTTACAACTTCTTATCTTTTATGTATTCCATTCTTTAAATCTTTTGAATCTTCAAGTTTATTCTCTTTTATCTCTACTATCAACTCCTAGTTCATACCCATTTACAAGGAATGGATTTTCTTCCTTCCTTTACACCTTACATCCTTATTTCCTGTTTGGTACAGAATATGTTAAAACCGTATGCCTTTCACGAAAATCTGCATATCCCATTCCAAAAGCGTCGAAACGACGTACCGCTTTTTATTTTAGAAACTAGAGATCATTAGCTTTCTTTTTATGTATAATACACAATATTTAACCTTGTAGATTTGTACAGTTTTGCTATTGAAGTTGACCTATTATTTCTGTCAACTTCCTTCTTCTCTACCCTTGACATTTATATGATTAATTATATACTTCTTTATACTCCCTGTTAGCTTCTATACATTCGCAATCCATTACTGTATTTTCCACTTTATGTTCCACATGCATTACTTTTTATAACTACATGTCTCTTTTCATTTTGTACATATATTATTTTCACATTTCGACATATTAGCAATCCATATATCGCTTTCATCCTCCTTTATTATTTTTGAGATTTCAGTCTCATTTACTCATTACACTTACTAATATAATCATCTCTTTTTCATTTCTCAGCTTTCTTGCAGTACTCCTATGAGTACACTTCTTATCTTCTGAGGTACCTCATGTATCATTCTCATATTATTACCCTTTTATGATGTTATCCTCTTGTGGTGTAATTGGGTTTCACAAATCATATTTATTAACTTCTTGATCACAAATGTAATTTTTTTTAAACTCTTGCCCCACTTTAGATTTTTACAACTAAACTTTGTTGCTCTCTTTTATCTCTTGATTACTACTTGGTAATCCGACTCTTTTATCACATATATTATTTTATAATTCCAATCTCAATTTCTATATACCTTCTGCACGCTTCAAGTGGTTTCATGATTACTTTCTAAGTTTGACTCTTATAGATAGTCAAGCTGTAAGGAATTTAATTTCCAACTTTATATGCTTTTGGTCATATTTTGGTTCCAACTTATCACTGTGGTGCAAACCATGGTCTCAAACCACTTTTTAACATATATTTACAAGTTTTTAATTATATAATATACTCGTACACATATGCATGATTCCCTTTTTGTTTAAGAACTCTAATTAAGTACTTCATCTATTTTTGTCCCGTGACAATTATCTAACTCAATACTCAATTTACCAATATCACTTGTGGATAAATTTTCATCCTTTCGATCTTCTTTCTAACGTATATCTAAAGATTTTCAATCTGATGTTCAATTTCTTACTTTTATCTTGTATTCTTCTTTTATTTCGTTCATTTGGTTGCGGAATTTACTTCCTGGCAACCACTATCTCATCATCATTTGTTTCATCTTTAATTTCTTGCTTAACATTTATTTAGGCATTCAACCTTTATCTCTCGATTCATATTTATTTAATCACTTTACATTAATGCAATTTACTTAAAATACCATAGTCCTTAACAATTTACCATTCATCATTCTTTTCCCCATTTGGGTATCTTACTTTGTTTTTATTACTCATTATAGCACTATACTTATAACTTATTCAATTGTTAAATCTTTGGACACTTTCATACATCTGCTTTGTTTAATTTATAAATTAATCTTCCATTCCCTTTTAGCATTGCCATCTTCTATCTCTAGCTTTTCTCGTCATTTTAATCTGATCATCTTGCAACAATATCTTGCTTCCTTTATGTATTTAATATTCTCACGACTTTTAGATAAGATTCTGAATTAAATGGTTATGCCCGAAGCACACCACTTGCTTGCACTAAACTCTTCTTTACCACTTTTTTTTTATAAAAATTTATATACCATTAATACACTCTACTTGTAATTTCTATCCTTCATGTAAGAATCTTACAACTCTTGTATAGGTCATCAATACCCATAATTTTTCTCTATATTGCTATTATTTATACTTCTTCTCGCCTCGACAGGCATATACTTTAATGTCTTTCAATCTGTCTAAAAATATTAATTATCACATTATTTCTTTTACTTTACCGTACTAAGTGTATATATCCACTGTATTAACTTTTAATACTCATAACCTTACTGGTTGTTATTACATAGGCATATAATTCCTATGTTTTACTTATTACTCTCTTCAAAACCTTACCCACCAGAATACCATAATTCCTTTGTGATTCCACCAGTCTCAATACATATCTTGTGATTATGATAATACGGGCCCATATTACCATAATCACCTATACATATTGATTCTGCTGTTACCACAAGGTCTCATGGGACACTGGTTCCTTTAACATATAACACCATTATAAGTACACAGTGATCAATACTAGAAATCTTACTACTTTATAAACATAGCCTTTATTAAATTTGGACGGTAACGGAAAATATCATATAAATTTCCTAACGGTCAGATTTTTGCTCACTTTAAACGTTAACTTAACACTTCTTAGTGTTATATATCTACATATTTTAAATAATGCATAATGTCTTAATCATTTAAGACATCATATAGCATACTTTCATAAACTAACACTTCTATAGCATGAGTTTAAGCCTAGGAGTGGAACAAGCCAATCCTAATTCGCTTAAACTATGGCTCTGATACCAACTTGTGACACCCCATTTCTACTGTTTGCAAATACTATGGTTTTTCATATAAATACACGAATACAAAAATACGGTTTTTCAAAAACCGATAATTTACATGTTTAAAAACAGTGGGTGTTACAAATCCATACCAAAACTAACCATAGTAAGCAAGAAATGATTAAACCTTGAGTCCAAGATAGGAGCTAACTCAAGCTCCACTCCAGCTAAACTTCATCCAATTATAGCATAACATTTTAACCTGGAATACATGGCAAAATATAGAATACGTAAGACAATAATGTCTCGTGAGTTACATGAGTTTTAGACTCAAACATTTAACGTCTTTTTCCAACCTTTTAATAAAATTCATAACATACACATTTGTCAAAACTATATAGTAATAACATACTATAACTCTTTACTTTTCAAAATCATTTCATAATATACTTTGCAAAAATAGCATCTTTCTTACTTTCTTTGACTGATTTTATAAGCTTGCTGGATTTTTATACTTAGGGCTTTAATCACCATAAGTGATACCCCAAGTCTCTATGGCTAGAAAGAACGGATCAATCATCACCATAGAAGTGCTGAGGCAATCTACTTCACGATGGGGCTTTTGCCCCAGTAGACCCCTTACCTAACCAGGGTAGGTTGGAACATAGTTCCCTTACTAATGCTGCTTGCTACAATTACCAGTCATACAATACACTTTCTGCTTACTTTAAAATTATTCACATACATAAAAATAGTGGCTAAGTGCCAAACTTCATCATTTTCTGTCTTTATGGCTAAATGCCAAACATATAACTTTCTTCACATAATAATCATACGTTTAAAACATGTTTTTATAACATTCTAAGCTTTATGCCAAATCATACTTTCCAACATCTTATGGCTATATGTCATTCATACTTGAAAACATGTACAGTGTGTAACCAAAACATACTTCTTAAACATCTTGTGGCTATATGCCATTCATACTAGAAAACATATATAACTTGTAATCAAAATATACATTCACATAGTTAGTTCATAGACCAACATACTTTCACTTAACTTAACTTATAGTTCAAAACATAACTTCAAATATAGCATTATACTTTCACAACAAGTTAGAAATAATACTCTTGCATATAATTTCACATATAGAAATTTTATAAGAAATCTTGAAAATACTTACTTGCCATGTACCCAAAAATAGGTAAAATTATCTCATGTACTCACATTGGCTAGTTAGAGAAGTCTAACTAGGATTACTCCACTCGATTGTCCCTTCCATTCCATAACTTTACTCCTTAATTACCTAAGGAGTTCATTAAAACTTTATTAAAACATTTAGGTCTTAACAACATGTAAAGACCACTTAATCCCCCTAAATATATTTATTTTTTTATGTTTTCAAATTATATTAAACATATACCAAATGTTAGGGGATCAAACTACTCAATCGGGTCATAACAGGAGTGAATTGCATGAATTCGGGTCACACGGGTCGTGTAGGAATCACACGGGGTCGTGTAAGACTTCCAAGATGTCCAAGCTACTGCCTCATTTCACACGGGGTCGTGCCAGATTCACACGGGTCGTGTAGAATCCTGCAGTCCCATTTTCAGCTTTCAATTTTTGTTCGTTTTTTGCAGTTTTAGTCCATTTCTTGGTTCCATTTGTTTCCAAACTTAACAAAACTTTACCAATAGGTTCTATTAACCTTCTAACATGTTAAGAACATATTTTTAATCCTATTAAGTCTTATTTAGTTCATGACTTAATGGTTAAGACCATAGGATGTCACAAGAGCTCTAAGGAAGCTCATATGCACATCAACTCAAAATTTTAAGTCTAGTTTTGTTCATTTTCTTTCCATACACTTATATAACCAATGGATGATTTAATTTAAGGTTTTTTACAACCCAAAACATACTTTCTTTAATTACCAATTCATGATTTCCATTAACCATTTCCATGGGTTTCATTCATGGAATCACCAATTCCATTCCACCCGATAAATTTCAGTTTTTGTTCAAACTTTCATTTTATAAATTGAAAGTTTTAGGAAACCACTTCTAATGGTTTCTTCATACTTAAACATCATTTATGACTCATTCTAACCAACTCTTTATGTCAAATTAACATTTTGATCTTAAACTCAAATTTCTAGGGTTCAATTGGATATGAAATCACCAAACTTGATTTTAAGTTATCCATATGTTGGATAATGATCAAGATGTGATTAGAAACATAAACCAACTACTTTTACTTGTTTTTAAACTATGGAATCATGGATTCCAAGTTTCTTCCAAAAATTTCCATTTTTGACATTTTTACCTAAAATCTGAAATTACTCAAATTTATCAACTAGGAATGATTTATTACTTCTATTATGACATACTAGACTTATCAAGAACCATTAAGACTAACTTGTTCTTACAAACCCGTTGGTTAGGGTTCTTGAGCTCAAATTCTCATTCCTTGATTTTTAACACTTTTAATGGTTAAACTAGGTTTAGATAGTGATTAAGACACAAGTTAAGGCTAGGAATCATAGGATAATCCTCCTCTAGCCACTGAATTTTCGAAGCTACAGTAACCTACTCACGGGAAATGGGTTAAACAACCCTAAAAACAAATTTACTAACCTTAGAAGGCTTGGAATTCTTCAATTCCAAGTGAATTTCTTCCAAATCTTCAAGAACTAAAGACCCGATCACTGAAACTCTCTCTGGCTCTCTCACGATCTCTCTAGAATTTCTGAACATTAAGGAGATATTTTCTCGTTTTTATACCTAGCCATTTTACACTTTGGTCCCTCAAGTTCTATTTTTCCCAAAATGGCACAAAAACTCATTTTTATAACATTACATGTTTATTTTATTTCATTTTGACCCCAACATTACATTTTCTTAACTTTAAAGTCACTTGCATGTCAAATGACCATTTTACCCCTTTTTACCGTTTTTCTCAAAATAGCACATAACATGCTTGGATTGTAAGAACTTCTACATTTTATAACTTTACTCCACTTATAAACTTATTTTGCGATTTAAGACATTTTAACACTTAAAAATCTCATTCTTAAGTTAAATATTTCAAAATGACAAAAATACATTTTTTGGTCATTTTTGTACGTTTCTCTCACTTTACATTTTCAATATCCTTACTTCATCCTTATAACTTTATTATAGATTATATATTTCATCCTTGCTGAAAATATGATTATTTTCATTTTACCCCAAGGATTGAAAATTACCAAAATACCCTTTTTGCTCTTTTTATACAAAAATTCCATTATTAAGATATATTTTAACCAAAACTTTTCATTTTACCCCTCCCCCCCCCCCTACACACACACACACACACACACACATATATATATATATATATATATATATATATATATATATATATATATATATATATATATATATATATATATATATATATAATTTGATAAATAATGATATTAGACAAACTTTCAACCTTAATTTGTGCTATTAAAGTTGACCAATGGTTAGACAAGTTAAATAATAAATCATATCATATTGCTTTTTTAAAACAAGTCGCCACGGTTTATTCAACATTTTAATGAGTTTCTTAAAATTTAGAGATAATTAACACAATAAACATGACTATAATAAAATAAGTTTAAAAAAAAGACAAATTATAATCTATATATTAAAAGATTTCGGACCCAATTGATTTTTGTATGAATCAAATATTAAGTATTATAAAAATGAGATTTTAGTGAAACAATTTTTTAAGTTTAAGAAAAATAAATTATTTTTTATTTACCCAGTAGACTTAAAAAAATGAAAAGTTTTTTCTTTACATGTTGCAAACATTTGGTCTATATATTTTTTTTTCATAGTTATGAACTTATGATGCATAAATTTTATGTGTAAAAAACAAACCGCACGGACACTGAGTTTTTTCTTTGCATCGAGTTAGAAAGAATGCTTTTGGATGGATCATGAATGTCAACATGCTTTTGGATGACACTCCTTGAGGAATACGTGATCTCGTTCTTATGAGGCAAACAAACTTTATTTTTCTTTTCATTTCATTCGGCTCTAATTACCGCAAAAAATAACCAACAGAGTTGCATTGTGATCTACTAGTGCTTTTATTAGAATTTTCCTTATGGAATCCCAATATCCTAAGAGATTATTTTGTTGTAATTCATACCTTGAGGGATGATCATACAACAACATAAGATTAAGAGGAGTGAGGATCAAAAGACCACACTAACACTTATTTTTTACATGCCACGTAGACGTAATTTTAATAAGCCATCACTAACACCCCACGTCTTTAAATCTTGGAGATGGTAAACTCTAACTACCACTCATTTTTTAATTAAATAAATACTTTATAATAAATAAAGCTAAATAACTAACTTAATTAAATTAAATTAACCAAATAACATTAAAGTAAAAAAATTATATGACTATAAAGAAAACGGAAACGAGAATTTAAATCCTAAATACGGGAAATTAAAACATAAATACGATAATTAAAACATAAAGAAAAAAATTAAAACCTAGGTGAAATTTTCACAACATTCTACGCTTCGATGTGCGTAAAGTCTGTAAAGTCTGTGTTGTGTGTCACCTAATACCATTGTAGATCTTGTTCAATGATCTCATCATCGATTGTCCCGTGTTGTCGGTTCGCCGATAGGTCTATGTAAATTTGGTTAAATTTTCTCAGTTTTTATTGACAAATAATTCCATTTACTGATAAGGTGTTGTTTTGTCTGATAATCTTCTCTGCCCAATATTGTGTGGAACAATTCCGTCATGCGTTTCCTGAATGGACGACCGATTGCTAATTCCACATCTTCATTGTGTCGACGAAGACGGTTGCCAAAACCACCTCTTCATTTGAAATCCATCTCCAACGAATATTTCTATTTCCTAAGCCAGTCATTTTTTATAAAACTTTGTAGATAATTTTATATTTAAAATACAGTTGAGAAAAAAATGTGTGATTTTTTAAAGGGATAGAGAGGCGTATTTATAGATGGTAATTTAAAAAAAATCAATTTTTTTTAACTAGCCGTTGGGAGGAGGGGGGTAAATGTAAATTTTGTAAAAGAAACGGAGTGGTTTGGGGAATCAGCAGGAGAGAGGAACCTGCGGTCACCCATTCGACTGAGATGGTGTACCCACGCGGGTTTCCTCCTCCATGTCGGAACCCGAATGCTGGTCTAAGGTGATAAGGTAGTGTATTCGACAGGTGGCACATGACATGGGGTCGTGTTGCCCATGTGACGGGCATGGGCACATGTCGCGATTTATAAATTGGCGATGAGATCGGTTGGCTGTTGTGAAGCCGTGAACAAGTTTTTTAAGTGTTTGCAGTTTACATTTAGTTTAAAATTTAGAAACCTTAAAATAAAGAGAATAATCATATATCTTATTCGGGTTTTATGTCAAGGGCCAATTAGAAAAACCAAAGCCAAACCCGGATCATCAGATCGAATGTGATATAAGTTTTACCCGGAAATCAAACTTGCATTCCTGCTGGTTTAACTATAGTTTTTAGTTTTAACAAACTACATATATTTAAGATGATAATATAAAAAAACTTTATATTTTGATATTTTTCGTTTAACCATTTTGTATTTAAATTTTCTATTAAAACCATTTTATTTAAAAAGAAATTGGCCGTGACCATGTTATCAATGATAATTTGATATTTTTTTTGGAAATTTTTATAGAGACCGTATTTATATGACTTTCTTTTGTTATAACAATAACAAATTTTGTATAGTATGACAAATTTTGACCAATAAATATATCTTTCCGTATTTTTTATATAAGTCGGAAAAATCTGAAATAATGTTAATATATAATAGTAAAAGCGGTCAAATTACAAAAAAGTTATTATTGTGATCACAAAAGAAATATTTATAAAAAACTACAAAAAATACGTCTTTAAAATTTTTCTAACAAAAATAAAGAGTTTAACAAAAAAAGATTGTTATTGTGTTCAATTTAAAAAACTGTTAACTATAGTGACTTTTAATAGAAAAAAACACAACATTATTATGGTAACACGGTAATCAGCAATAAAAAATTGGCAAAATTACACTCTAGCCCATCGAAGTCTCATGTTTGGTTTTAAAACGTCCTTCATCTATTTTTCTTTTCTTTTAAGGGTACGAACTTTACAATTTAGACTGTGGGGTATGCCGCACGCGGCCCCCCCCCCCTGCGTCCTCCACGTAGGCGACGAAGACGCGGCAAACACCGCGCCCCCCCCCCCCCCCCCCCCCCCCGCGTCCTCCAATGCGTGCGTCCCGACGTCGTCGTCTGGCGAACGGGCGAAGACGGGGTAAATTTGAAAAATTTGACCGTTTGTAGCCGTTGCAAAATAAAAAAAAAAAATTTTAATTTTTTTTACATATTATAAATACATACCACATACATCTACATTTTACACACACATCTACAATTTACACACACACAAACTCAAATTTATCTCTCAAATTTACTAACCAAGCCAAGATGGAGAACGATCCGAACACCCCTCCGTCAAATCGGAACACGCCCCGCGGCGAATTCAACTACAACTTTTCCACGAATTGCACATTTACGAGTATGCTTACGGGTTCGTCGCAACAACCACAATACCCGTATCCATATCCACCACCGAACCAATACCAATATCCGCCACAACCTTACCCGTACGCACCCTTCCAACAACCGTTTCTATCACAATCGCCACCGCTTCCATCACCACCGCCACAAGCATCACCCGAAGAGGTCGTGATGGAAACATAAGCCCCCGCGTCTTCCTCCAAAAAGAAAAAGAAAAACAATAGACAAAAGAACAAAACACGAAACGCGCAAGAGGCGAAGGTGCCGTGGACGACCGACGAAGAGGTTCAAGTGGTTCGCTCGTGGCTAGCTATTTCCATGGATTCGCAAAAAGGAAATAGCCAAAGTTCCACATCGTTGTGGGAACGCATTTTAGACCACTACCACGCGGCGATGGGTCGTGGGGTGTACCGAAACAACGACGGTATTAACGGGAAGTGGCGGAAACTTCGTATCGAGTGCACCAAGTTCAACGGCATTTACAACAACTTGGTGAACATGCGACGAAGCGGCGAAAACGAATTCGGGATTTTCACAACGGCTATGGAACAATATGCGCGAGTTGTCGGGAAGCCGTTTAAACATATGCGAAGTTGGGAGTTGATGCGTACCGGTCCTAAATGGCTACTAACTCCCGATTCGCCTCACTCGAGCACGGGTTCCAAACGTGGGAGGACCCCGGATGACGATATTTCGGATGCTCGAGACCCGATCGACCTCGACGACGACACCGAACCACAAACCGAGATGCCTCCGCCTCGACGCCCCATCGGCCGCGACCGAGCGAAAAGAGCAAGCCGAGATGCCTCCGGCTCGTCTTCGAAAGACGATGTCGAGGAAAAGGTCGACCGGCTCGTTGAACAATTCTACCGCCACAACGAAATTGCGGAATCGCGGTTGGATTACGTTTTGTTTAGCCGATCCGGGACCGAAGAGGACCTCGAGGCGATCCGATTGATGACGGAACAACGACGCAAGAAATATTTAATTAAGTAGTTTTTTTTTTAAATTTTAGGAGTTGTCGTTTTTATGTTTTTTTTTCGTGCAATGTCGTTTTTATTTTTATTTTTATGTAATGTCTTTTATTTAATTTTAAATGTTTGGTTTTAATTAATTTTTAATGTTTGGTTTTAATTAAAAAAACGTAAAATATAAATGTGACGTGGAAATTAAAATGGTAGTCATGGGAGTCTTGCACACCCCTAGTGGGTGTCTTGGAAGTCTTTGTGACGTGGCGATGACATGGCGGTAGTCATGGGTTGTCATGGGTGTCTTGCACACCCTTCAGCCTTAGGGTCTAAAACAACCATGACCTACAATTGAAGGGGTCAGCCGGTAAATGATCCGAATCAGCAGCCTAATCACCATCAACACGTGGTCCCTTTGGCCACGTCATCAACATGTGGTCCTTTTGGGCACTAAAACCACCGAGAGAAAACCTTCCCCGTTGAAGAAAACCTTGCTCGAAATCCCATCGCCACCGGCCAATTAAGCGTTCAGGGCCATAAGTTATACAATTTTTCAGTGCGTGGGAACTAAAATTGGGGATATCGAGCATACAGTTCAATGTTTGAGTAACAATTCTGCTTCCTTTCTTGAACTTCAGTGCCCTGTAAAACCCACAAAGGTCGAAATTAGTAGTTAAACAAACTGATATGAGAATAAAGCAGGATTTCTGATTAATTTCAATAGAAATCTAAAAAACTTATAGAAATTGGGCGGGGAGAATTCTTTGCGAGGACATCAACAGTACGTATAATCACCACCCAGATGAGAAATGCTAAGGTTTGTTGTGGAGTATGACTTCACAATTTCAAAGTTGGCATGGATAAAAAAATTGTTTTCAATTGTGGCTAGCTACTCCATGAATATTTAACATTTGTGTGCCAAGATTTTCTAAAATGGCATGTAACAAATTTCCTATATATAGGATAGAAAACCATCTCAAAACACACACCTCAAATTACATCTTCATCTTTCTCTCATATTCATACAAATATATATTTGATATATTTGTTTTCTTTCCTCTATCTCTGTACACTGAATATTATAGTGAATTGGTTCTCGGCTTCCTCCGCCCGTGGTTTTTCCCGATTTGGGTTTTCCACGTAAATATCCTGTGTTCTTTCTTTTTACCGTTCGATCTATTCTTGGTTGATTATTCAATAGTTTTATATTCCGTTGAATCATTATCGTGATATTTGGATTTTATACTTCGATCTTGAAGTTAATCGATTATTTATTATAGTCGATTTTGTCTACAATTGGTATCAGAGCTATCCAGGTTTTCCGATAACGATTCGTAAAAACTATTTTCAACCATGTCATCGATGAAGTACGATATTCCTTTACTTGACAGAAACACAAGATTCCCTCTCTGGCAAGTAAAGATGAAAGATGTGTTGATCCAAATGGATCTACACAAAGCACTATTAGGAATGGAGAAAATGCCGGCAATTTGGTCGATTGAGGAAAAGGAGATGAAAGATCTGAAGGCGTCGTCGCAGATCCGTCTGCATCTATCCAACGACGTTCTCCAAGATGTGTTGAAAGAGACATCCGCAGCGGCTCTCTGGCTAAAACTCGAGCAGCTACTTATGACGAAAAGCTTGCCCAACAAGCTACACTTGAAGCAACGACTTTTTAACCTAAAGATGAGTGAAGGTAGTTCTTTGTCTGATCATCTCTCTACCTTTAAAGAGCTTGTAGGAAATCTGGAGAATATGGACGTCAAATACGAAGATGAAGACTTGGCGTTATTTTTATTATCTTCTCTCCCAGACTCCTACGATCACTTTCGTGACACCATTATCTATTCTCGGGACACTCTTGTCCTTGACGAGGTAATGACTGCTCTTGATTCAAAAGAAAAGATGAAGCAGATAGTTGGGAACAGCAGCAGCGATTCTAAAGCCGAAGGTCTCAACATCAGAGGGAGACCTAACGAGAGAGGTAGCTCTTCACAAAACCGATCTAGATCTAAGTCCAAAGCCAATCGCAAATATTGCAATTATTGCCACAAGAAGGGACATCTGATCGATGAATGTTTCAAGTTAAAGAACAAGGAGAAGGCGAAGGAAATAGCAAAGGGAAAAACAACCAATAACACCGTTGAAGCCGATGTTGCCGAAACTGGTTCCGATGGCGAGCTTCTATCCGTTTCGGACTACGGTTTAATAACCACGAGTGAGTGGGTACTTGATTCAGCGTGTACTTTTCACATGAGCTCCAATCGAAGCGTTTTTCATTCATATGAAAAGGTTAACGAAGGCCACGTTCTAATGGGTAACGACACTTCGTGTCGTATTATTGGACGGGGTACACTCAGGTTCCGCATGTTCGATGGCGTTGTTCGAACGATTCAAGATGTGAAGCACGTATCCGGTCTTAGGCGAAATTTACTAAGTCTCGGTACTTTCGAGAAGAAAGGTTACGAATTTGTTGGCAAAGACGGGAAACTCCATATTTTCAAGGAAGGTTCTGTGGTCATCCGAGGAGTTAGAAAATCTGCAAACCTTTACATTATGGACGGACAAGTTATTTCTGGTGAAGCCTCGGTTAGTTCTAAATCCCTCTCCAATGTTGATCATTCTCGCCTATGGCATCTCAGGCTCGGTCATATGTCATACCACGGTATGAGTGAACTAAGCCGAAGGGGATTGCTCGGGGAGCACAAATCAACCGAACTTGAATTCTGTGAAGATTGTGTATTTGGAAAGCAGAAGCGAGTGAGTTTTATCGGTGGCAAACATACGACGAAAGGGCCACTTGACTACATACACTCTGATTTATGGGGACCAGCAAAGGTTACATCGAAAGGTGGAGCCTCTTATATGCTCACGATCATTGACGATTTCTCAAGAAAGGTATGGTCGTTCTTCTTAAAGTCAAAGGGAGAAGTATTCCAAACTTTTAGAGATTGGAAAGTATTGGTTGAAAAGCAATCAGGTTTTGAAGTGAAATACCTTCGTACTGATAATGGACTGGAATTCTGTTCTGAAGAATTCAACTCCTATTGCCGTAAGGAAGGGATTACACGTCACCGCACTGTAGTCCACACACCACAGCAGAACGGCGTTGCGGAAAGAATGAACCGCACCATCATGGAGAAGGTCCGATGCATGCTCTCTCACTCGAAGCTACCAAAGTCTTTTTGGGCCGAAGCAGCTTCCACCGCATGCTATATTATCAACCGCTCCCCCTCACGTACTATTGGAAAGAAGACTCCGTTTGAGCTATGGTCTGGTAAGCCTGCTGACTACACAAAATTAATACCGTTTGGATGTCCAGCATATGCACGGGTTGATAATGGCAAATTAGAACCAAGAGCCATTAAGTGCATTTTTATTGGATACAAGACAGGAGTGAAAGGTTTCAAATTGTGGAGCCCAGAGCTTATGAAGGTCATTACATCAAGAGATGTGACCTTCGATGAAAAAGCCATGCTTCATCCTGTCTCCAACATTCAGACCAGAGAAAATGAAAATTCGGAAAAAGACAAAGTTCGAGTGGAGGTGGAGCTTCCTTTAAATTCATCTTTCGAGGACAAGTCTCATGAAGGTGTCGAGGTTTCTCAACCCTCAAATAATCAACAATCCTCTTCTCATGAGCCAGCCGAAGCTCCAAGCCAACCTCACAGTCCCTCCATTGCAAGAGATAGACCTCGCAGACAGATTGTACCTCCAAAGAGATATGTTCAAGCCAATTCTGTCGCTTATGCACTTACAGTTGCCAATGAAGTTGAGTCTGTTCTGGAGCCCACAAGCTACAACGAGGCCATTCAATCCAAACATTCTAATAAGTGGATGGTTGCCATGCACGAGGAGATGGAATCTCTTCAGAAAAATGGCACATGGGATCTCGTTCCAGCTCCAAAGGGTAAGAAGACAGTTAAGTGCAAATGGGTCTACAAGTTGAAGGAGGCTATCCACCCTGGTGACAAACCAAGATATAAAGCTCGTTTAGTAGCCAAGGGCTACAGTCAAATCCCAGGTATCGATTATACCGACATTTTCTCTCCGGTTGTGAAACACACGTCAATACGTGTCTTGTTGGGATTAGTTGCCTCTCATGACTATGAGTTAGAGCAACTTGATGTTACTACAGCATTCTTAAATGGTGTGCTTGAGGAAGAGATATATATGCAACAACCTGAAGGTTTTGTAGCTCCTGGAAAGGAAAGCTACGTGTGCAAATTGAAGAAGTCTCTTTATGGCCTCAAGCAATCTCCGCGACAATGGTATAAAAGGTTTGACTCATTTATGACCAGTCACAAGCTGAAAAGGTGCACCTACGACAGCTGCGTTTACTACAAGAAGTGTGATGATGGTTCAATGGTCTATCTACTTTTATACGTGGATGACATGTTAATTGCAGCGAAGAATATAAAGGAGATTCAAAAGATAAAAGACCAGTTGAATGCTGAGTTTGATATGAAGGACTTGGGTGCTGCCAAGAAAATTCTAGGAATGGAAATAGTGCGAGACCGCAGTGCAAGAACTCTATACCTTTCTCAACAAAGCTACATTGAGAAGGTTCTGCACCGTTTCAATATGCATGATGCAAAAGAAGTCAGCACTCCTTTCGCAGCCCACTTCAAGCTATCATCCGCCTTAAGTCCTACCACCGAAGAAGATCTAGCATACATGGAAAAGGTACCATACTCCAGCGCTGTAGGATCTCTTATGTATGCTATGATTTGTACACGTCCAGATTTATCATATGCGGTAAGCATGGTGAGCAGATACATGGCGAATCCAGGAAAAGAGCATTGGGCTGCTGTTAAATGGATTTTTCGGTACTTGCGAGGTACTTCATCTTTATGTCTGCGGTTTGGCAAAACCGATAGTGGAGTACTTGGTTATGTGGATTCCGATTATGCAAAGGACTTGGATAAAAGACGATCGATTACAGGGTACGTTTTTACTTTGGGTGATTGCGCAATTAGCTGGAAAGCGCAGTTACAGTCCACCGTAGCGTTATCCACCACCGAAGCCGAATACATGGCTACTACGGAAGCAGTGAAAGAAGCCCTCTGGTTGAAACGGTTGATAGGTGAGCTTTCAAACAAGTTATCCGTTAAAACTGTTTTCTGTGACAATCAAAGTGCAATATTTCTGACAAAGGATCAAATGTTCCATGATCGAACGAAACATATTGATGTTCGTTATCACTTCATCAGAGATGTTATTGCTAAAGGCGATATTACGGTAAACAAAATCAGCACCAATGATAATCCTGCTGATATGTTCACCAAAAGTCTTCCAATAGCCAAGTTCAAAACATGTTTGGATTTGGTGGGTGTTTCTGATCGCATTTGAGCCTGATTAGGCTCGTGGTGGAGGAAGTATTTCATTTTTCAGGATCAATTTTTTCTCATATGGTGTTTGCAGATTCTTATAGAGATTTGGAGTATGATGAGCTGTTGATAAACTGTTTTGCATGATCATTGTGCAAGTTAAAGTTTTTCATTCTGTCTCATTTTGAAGTCAATGTGGAGATTGTGGAGTATGACTTCACAATTTCAAAGTTGGCATGGATAAAAAAATTGTTTTCAATTATGGCTAGCTACTCCATGAATATTTAACATTTGTGTGCCAAGATTTTCTAAAATGGCATGTAACAAATTTCCTATATATAGGATAGAAAACCATCTCAAAACACACACCTCAAATTACATCTTCATCTTTCTCTCATATTCATACAAATATATATTTGATATATTTGTTTTCTTTCCTCTATCTCTGTAAACACTGAATATTATAGTGAATTGGTTCTCGGCTTCCTCCGCCCGTGGTTTTTCCGATTTGGGTTTTCCACGTAAATATCCTGTGTTCTTTCTTTTTACCGTTCGATCTATTCTTGGTTGATTATTCAATAGTTTTATATTCCGTTGAATCATTATCGTGATATTTGGATTTTATACTTCGATCTTGAAGTTAATCGATTATTTATTATAGTCGATTTTGTCTACATTTGTGAATCTTAGCCATTATAAATTTAACAGCGGGGACCTTAGGTCGAAGGCTTCTAAGCCTGGTTTACACAAAACGCAGCGCCGTTATCACCATAAAGAAATGGAAGGAGGAAGGACACGTAGTTCGTAAGTACGAGCTTAATCGCATAGTACAAGAGCTCCGGAAGCTAAAACGTTACAAACACGCCCTCGAGGTACACATTTCTCTCCTTCAGATTACATAATTTTTGCGTATCAATTCGAATTTAATTATTTGAATTTTAGATGAATTTCTCTTGTATATCTTTACATTTTGCTTGATTAAATGCTCATCCGCTTCAAAATACAAACATCTCTAACAGTGCTTTATACAAGCAGATATGAATGAACCAGTCTCTGCTCCGATTGGACCTGCCCAACGATATGGCTAAGCTAAACTCGGGTGTGGGATTAACCACCGAGAGTGAGCTGGGAAGACCACGCGTCGGTCTTCTTCTTGTTCTCGTGTACTGAGTAGAAGGCGTAAATCAAACTAGAATCTTCAGATTCAAGTGAGGCTTCCAGATTCACCGTTCCAGATTTGACAGATATATATGTTGGACTTAGCTGCGAAATAGATGAACTTTCCTTGAAGCTAAAGATCATTGATATTAGAATGAGATGAAGTTTCCAGCTTGGCATCGGTTTGTGGTCAAGTAGTGAATATCTCTGGCCACGTCATCAACGTGTGGTCCTTTTAGCCACGTAACCTACTTGTAACTAGGTTATATGCATAGACTTCCTTTAAAGGCAGGTCAAATTAAAGTTCGTATCCTTAAAAGGCAAGAAAAAAAGATGAGGGACGTTTTAAAACCAACCATGAGACTTCGATGGGTTACATTGTAATTTTGCCTAAAATATTACAGTGATCAGAAAGATTTCTTTCAAAATCAAATTCTTTAATAAAAAAAAATATCAACAATTAAGTCAAAAAATAAATTAAGAGATAATGTTTTTTTTTCTTCGTATATTGTCGTATTTAAGACCTTATTTCGATGATTAATAGACCGGTCTATTCCAAAATTTTAACTATCTTCAAGTGTATGCTTTTTTAGGGTTGTTATTTGATTTGTAAATATAGTCAATCTAATTTGTTTTTTCTCAATTTTTAATTTGTTGAACTAAAAATAATACACGTTTCCAATGCACTAGCAATTGTCACTAAAATCAGGTAACGTGTACACATATGTACCACAATATATGAGTCTTTAACTTTTTACAAAAGTTCATGCAACACTAAGCAAAAGAATTACTTTAATATGCATACATTCACTGCAGCCATAGCTCACGGCGGCGGACAGTTGGCGGGTGGAATACCTCACAACTCACCGCCGAAGCCCCACTTGAACTATAATTTTCAAATAATCGGCAAAAAGTCTAAATTCATTTAGGACTTTCACGTCTGCACCACCATCGATCAACGGTGGAAAAAACAACCAAAAGCTCGTCACCACAACAAACCCCACCGTCAACAGCCGTGACACAATCGCCGGCAACTCAAATTTTCCCGCTAATCGTCTCTTCAACAATAATTCCACGACGACACATATCCCATGGAGCACAAAAAAAGACGTCATTTCCCATGTGGGAATCACACGAGTCACGTAGTAAAACAGTAATTCATGCATAAGACCGGAGACCATGAAAGTCGCGATAAACGCCGGAAGCGGAGCCCAGTCCTTGCCGGAAAATAAAGACTTCACGGGTTTGTATACTGTGAAACGCAGGATGTTTGTTACCATGAGGTTCCATCTCCGACCCCAAAAATCCTGAAGTGACGTTGCGAGGTAAGGCTCGTCCGATGGCGGCTCAAGCTCCACTCCGACCACCGTCCAAATCACGCCGTTTGAAACGAAGACCAGAATATCAACCAGTAGAAAAACTAGTGCACAGTAGATGCCTAATACAATATGATGATTCAGATTTTCTTTGTGTTTATACACAACACTGATCAGTACCGGGAAAATCAACGACTCGATCCATAAATTGAATGGCGATTTCTTTCTCGGTGTGAACGAATCTGATCTGATTTTGACTGGAAGTGAAGCGATGGTGATGAAGCGGATGAGGGATTTTGGGGGATAAAGCGGGCCTTGATTGAAAGAAAAGAGGAGGAGCTTGAAATTGGCGAGCCAGGTGATGAATAAGGCGGCGACGGCGGTGGCGAAGGCGGAGGATAGGAGGAGGGGTACAATTATGAGAAGGCACAAAATGGGTAGGAGGGAGATTAGCCTGTAAATACCTTTAGGAAGCTTTGAAGAGATGAAGTAAGAGTATGATAGAGCTGCAACAATGGCGGCGAAGAAGATTAAGCTATTGGTTTCACCTTCCGCCATCGGTGACCACAAGAAACTAAGCCAACATAACAAGCGACTAAAGCCAGCAAGAGTCGCGTTTTCATCAAGAAAACTTATAATGTTTTTTTTTTATTTCTAATAAATTATACACCACATGCAATTACTTTTATCAATTAATTTTAGAGTAAATTATAGTTTTGGTCACTATGGTTTGGGTTAGGGAACAATCTAAGTCCACTTATTGGAAATCGCACGTGCTTGTCCTTGTGGTTTGAAAGATGCACGCCTGAGGTCCCTAAGGTTAATGCCCGTCTCTTTGGCACCGTTAAAGGCCATATATGGCTGGGCAAGAAGGGGTAAAAGGGTAAAATCGCACCCAAACGGCTCCACTTAAAGCCTACGCCTTCCCCCTCTATGCTACTTCGTCATCGTCCCAAAAAAACCCTCCCATTTCCTCCGATCGCAACACAAAAATGGTGATATGTTCTTGTGGTGCTGATGCGTGTATAGTGACATCATGGGCGAATCACCACCGTGGACGAGGTTTTTGGTGCTGTTCGAGGAGTGGCAGGTGTTGTGGTTTTGTGTGATGGTATGATCCCGCGATGTGCCAACGAGTTGTGGAGGTGATTCCGGGTTTTACTTCATTCAATGAACAACCTTCAGGAGGCAATAACTGCTGGTAAAAAGTATAAGTATCTCTTCTATGGATCTTGAGTCTTTTATGTTCTCGTTTGTGACTTTGCTCATGGTTGAACCTGTAGTCAAAGATTGACTAAGGTGATGAAGGGGTTGCAGTATGGGTGTGGAGGTAGTTGTGGTTGGTTGGTTTTTGCGTTTTGGTTGTAATGGTTAAGGGATTCTTGTTAGTTACTATAATGGGTTAGGACATGTAGTATAAGTACAATGGTGGATGGTAAGGAAGTATCAACTGTAATGGTGTCCCTTTTTGGCAACACTATGTAATGTACAAGTTAATCTACTGAAATGGCAGTTGTTAATTACAATTTGTGTTGTATGTGAATTTGTTCCTCTTGCAAAGAGATGGATATCATAACATATAGTTCATATAACTTTGAAATCTGAATGGAGAATGCTGCAGTGATATAGTAAAGAACTTATTTTGATGCTTAATGCAAGGTACAAAAAACATTCTGAAAACTACTATGCTTTCAATCCAGTCTGCAATGGTACATTGAAGTACAATGGTATAATAAAGAACTTAATGTAATGTTTAATGTAAGGTACAAAAAACATTGAATGCAGTCATGACCAATCTAAGGATGGAATTTGAACTTTGCTATGAAGTACATTAAAGTATAATGATATAACTAAAAAGTAGTATGGACTTTGATATGGAATTTGATATGATGTACAAAGTAACATTCTGCAATGGTACATTAAAGTACGATGATATAATAAAGAACTTAATGTGATGCTTGACAACGCCTAGTAATATCAAATATTTTAGTCGTTGTTGAGCCATATTCTTAGTGAATTTATATAATATATATCGTGGTATTCTCACTTTTCGTGCCAGCACTTGTTTGGAAAAAAAATAATGAAAACAGGGACCAAAAGCGTACAATTTGGAGAAAGTTTGAAGATCAAGGCAATATCAGGCGGATTCGCACGCGCGCCGCGGAATTTCACAAAGGCGCGACGCGGTGATGAGGCGATGGAAAAAATTCAAATGCCGATAAAACGGGGATAAGCCCATACGCGCGCCGCGTGATTCATTTATGCGCGGCGCGGCCTCGTGATTTTTGCAACTATAAATAGAGGCTCTTAGGTCGAAAAAGTTAGCGAATACCTGGTGTAAAATCGACTCCCAAGGATCTTTGGCCACCCAGCAGGGACGACGCCCCCGACCATTCCCAGCCCGAGCCCACGATCATGAGGCTGGTTCTTCTAGGCCACCCGGTGACGATTGATGTATTTTTCTTATTTTCTTTTGGATATCTGTACTGTACTTATGACACTACTATCTTTTTGCTTGTTTATAGTTTAGTTGTTTTTTTTTGCATTTAATGTTTTGTTGAGTTATGCATGTGATACCAACATGGAGGAGTTGTTTCAAGCAAGTGTGGGGTCACCGTGCCCCCTCCACTTGTTTTGACCACCAGCGTGTTCACTGTTGCGCTACAACTCCAGAATGCTAAATCGAGGACCTTTTTGTGCGTATTTTGTACCTGTGATACCGAGTACCAACCAAGCGATCTACCGTCCAGAGGGGTAACTCTTTCTCCCTTGTTTTGAATAATTTTTTGTACAACGGGGACGTTGTACGATTTTAAGTCTGGGGTGTGGACGGTCGAAAGAGTAATTTTTTGAAATTTTTGCGGGACAAGACCAATTTTCAAAATTTTTAGTAACTTTTTCAAAATTTTTGATAGGTTATAATTTTGAAACGAATAGTTTATGATTGTTTATAGCATTGATATTTTTCGAGAAATACTATTTAGTTGTGATCATGCTATTAGTTTAGTCAAATAAGTTGAGTTTTAGGAGTTAGACGATTGGGATATTTTAGGATTGGAATTTAGGAAGGGACTGTCAATCAGTGGCCTTTGTTGTTCGAGCCGGTAGGTCTAAAATGGGTGGGGCTTATGCACCTTTCCACCTAAGATCGTCTGGTCTGGGATGGTATTTCTGAAAGCTCGTTACACGGACAACATCGAAAGTCATGGACAATTCTTTAATGGCCTTTAGAATCTGAATGAGTACGTACACTTCATTATGGACAGAAAATTTATAATCAAGGGTTCTCTAGAAAGTCATGAATTCCAAAGAACATTCCGATTATGTTTTCACGAACTATTTTACTCTAACTCATAAGCCAATAAGTTTTGAAACTAAACGCAGTCAAAAATTGTTTGAGTCTTAGTTAAAATCTATTAAAAACTCTCTTGCTTGGGGACAAGCAAGGCACAAGTGTGGGATGTTTGACAACGCCTAGTAATATCAAATATTTTAGTCGTTGTTGAGCCCTATTATTAGTGAATTTATATCATATATATCGTGGTATTCTCACTTTTCGTGCCAGCACTTGTTTGGAAAGAAATAATGAAAATAGGGACCAAAAGCGTACAATTTGGAGAAAGTTTGAAGATCAAGGCAATATCAGGCGGATTCGCACTCGCGCTGCGGAATTCAGAAAGGCTCGACGCGGTGATGAGGCGGTGGAGAAAATTCAAATGCCGATAAAACGGGGATAAGCCCATACGCGCGCCGCGTGATTCACTTATGCGCGGCGCGGCCTTGTGATTTTTGCAACTATAAATAGAGGCTCTTAGGTCGAAAAAATCAGTGAAGACCTGGTGTAAAATCGACTCCCAAGGACCTTTGACTCCGAGTTTTAGCTTCAGCAACCATCAATCTGTATTTTTATGTTTTTATCTTTAATTTTCAATTAGTTTAATAGTTAGTAGTAGTTGGCTAGTGTCTTTGGGAGTGACAACCATTGATACTTAGTCTTAGTTTCTGTTTTGAATATTTGGGTTACTGTTTTGGACCCTTTAGGATCTGAGTTTGTTAATGATAATCATTCGGTTTATGTTAATTGCTCAGTTTTTCGGTGTTTATGCTTTGAATGAGTTTTTGGATGTTTTTGATGTTTGGTTTAATCTTGATTGTTCTGAATTTCAATTCTGATTTCAGTAACTAATTAGGATTAGTTGTTGGTTTGGTTATTGGTTATTAGTTACTTAATGCTTGTTTGGAATTATTGGAAAAAAATTAGGAACTAGATCCTCTGACTGTAGCGTGACACTGCAGTTGGTAATCTGTCACCTGTCTCAACCACGTAACTCCTGTGGATCGACCCTGACTACCACTATACTAGTGTGTGTTAGGTATTTTCTTATTTTTGACCGCACTACGACCTAGGCGAGTTAAATTTTGGCGCCATTGCCGGGGAGTTGTGAGCTTGAGAGTAGGTGATCTGTAGGACTTAGTTTCTGATTTTTGATGTTTGATTTTAGTTTTTTGGTTTTTGGTATGTGTACGTCTTCATAATGGACGATTACATGTACCCGGATCAATATTATGAGTATTATGAAAATCCGGCCGACACCTATCACGAGGATGATTGCTACAATGGATCATTCGATGACAATGGATGGCGGACCGAGGAGTCATCTCAACCTGAAAATCCTACAACTTGGGCCCGACTTTGGGTACTCATGTATAACACCCACCAAGTCCAGAAGGACCAGGCTGATGCTCTTGTAAGATTGCAAGCTTCTTTAGATCAGTTAAAGGAAAGTCAGAAATGTTCATCACCCTCGCCAGAACCTGAGGCGAGTAATTTTTATACCAATAATATGATGTGTGAACCTGCATCACCTGAATATGTGATGGAAGGGCATACACCTTGGGAAAATCAAGAGACCACCGAGATTGTCGAAACTGTTGTTGAGGAAGAGGTTGTAGGTGACAATGCTACTTCTAACTCAGCAACCCTTGAAGTTTTTGATGTTTTTGAAAGTATTAGTAATGTTGATTTGGTGTTGGGTGAATCCATACCATCACCAGACAATTTGGTTGATGAGGATGTTGTGGAGAGGGCTGTAAGTGACAGTACAAATCCCAACCCAACGATTCCTGAAATTTTTGAAATTGCCGATGTTTTTGGGGAAGGGGAGTGTAGATTACAATATTACCCCCGACCCTGTAATTTGTGAAAATTTTGAAAAAGTTGAAAGTAAGGATCTGGTGATGGGTGACTTTATATCACCACTAGATGAAACCAGTCGCTCACTCTTGGTCCCGATCCACCTGTTGGGCGGTGATCAAGAAGATGATGCCGACGAGTTGGTTTTTGAAAACAATAAACATGATTTTATCGCCACTTATGATCCGTTCATGAATGGAAAATTAGATGTAATCAATACCATCGATGAGGACATATGGAAGCATCCTGATATGTTGCCTTCCGATCCCATTCGATTGGAAAATGTTTATGGGTACTGCAAGCCAAAATTGCAAACTGAAGACAACATGCAATATGTGAGAAACAAACGAGGTGCAAAGAAACTACTGGGAGCAGCATTGGGCACACTCCACCTCAAATCCGTGATCTTGAAGAGATGTAGAAGGAAGGATCGAGCTTGGAGGTTCAAAGCTATCTCCAAGCACTCACGAGAAGTAATCAAAAGACGGCAACCGGACAGCAACATGAGAACCGGCAAGCCATTCGACCCAGGGAAGTTGGAGGAACATTGGGACAACGAAGGGATGGTGGTGATTGAAAATCAGCAAAATAAGAAGGCATACGATCCACCGTAGCTGTAGAAGGAGTAGTACGTCTCGCTGAAGACGTTAAACTTAGCGCTTGTTGGGAGGCAACCCATCTTTCATAAGTAGGTACTGCATTTCTTAGTAAGTAGGAGAGTATATCATCGTCATTTGCAGGTGTTATTGGTCCAAGGTAAGTGTGGGGTTGTTTTGAAGAAAAATTGAATTCTTGATGACCGCGCCGCGGTCAGGCAAATTGCGCGACGCGGGATCGTAAACCAACCCGATGCGAAGGGGTTCATTTGGGGACACGCGCGCCGCGGTTCGCTCATATCCGCGCCGCTGGAATCGATCGGTCAGTTTCCTTCGTCAAAAAGGTAAGCCGCGACACTTTTCACACACAACCACGCCACAGAGCTCTGATCATCAAACATTTTCTCGTGTTTTTCTTGCTCATTTCATTCCCACGATCGTGGTACGTCATTCTAACTAGTTTTTACTTGTTCAAACTAGCGATTAGGCAGCTGATTTGGTTTATTTCTCCAAAAACTAAAAAACTTAGAAATCGGCAATGGTGACTCGTAGGGTGTTTATTTTGCCAAATAACGACCCTAGATGAGTTAGTCGGTGCTTAGGCTACCTTGTAGTGCATTTGGATTGAGTTTAAACAGCTTAAATCGTGATTTTGGGTTTGAAATTTGAAACAGCCGCTCGCCGCGCCGCGCCCTGGTTCTTGGGCCGCACCGCGGTGCGGTGGGGGAGACGAGGACTAAATTTGCAAAAAATTTTATGGCTATTTTCTTTTATGCAGATGTCTTTCAGACTTGACCACCAATTCCTCCAGTTCCCTCAGGAATTGGATAGCTCTGTCGAGTTTGCCTCCAGGAGGGATGCACTTATTGGTCGCCGGGTTCTCGAGGCGACGATCGTTGACCGGGATATCCTCAGAGACGCAGGGCTTTGGGGCGAGATCGAGCCGTTCCTCCACCGCAGATGGACCTACGGGGATGCTTCATTCACTTGTCGTGGTTGGGATAAGCTTATGGCCAACCAGGACGACACCGTGTACACCGAGCTCCTGTTAGAGTTCCTATCCACGGTCCGTTTTGCACCGGGTTTAACAGAGGCCAGGTCCAGACTCGTCCGCTTTCGATTGGGGGGAGTCCCTAGAGAGTACAGTCTCCGAGATTTTGGGAGACGCACGGGTATCTACACGAAGGCGGACCTCCAGCACCAGCAGTTTACGCCTTTTCTTCGGGCGTGTGTTCAGGGGCAGCCCGTTAGGGATGCCAATGCAGACATTTGGGCACCTTTTTCCAATGTATTCTACGAGGCGGGGACGTCCAGGGAGAGCCATCTCTGCGATCCGCTTCACCGGCTCATGCACCGCATCGTCTCCACCTCCATCATGCACAGGGAGGGAGGCGAGAAGGTGTCCGGTGAGGACATGACGTATCTCTGGGTGTTCCTTGACCCCTCTAGGTTCCTCCACCTCCCGTTTGCTCTAGCTGTCTCTCTATCCACCCGTGCTACGGGTGCATCATCCAGCAGTTCCTTGGCCCGCGGGCATTACATCACCCGCCTGGCCCGATCGTACCGGATCCTTACTGCTGCGACCGTAGCCTCTTTGACCGCTTTACCTCCAGTCCGCACTACGGCGCGAGCCTTGGAGAACATGGGGCTTATCGAGTAGTAGCGCCCATGCCACTACATGAGGGTGGCGACTACGGCACCCCAGGCTCCCCAGCCAGCTTACGCCCAGCCGGGCAGGAGACGCCGGAGACCGACAGCACCAGCGGAGCCAGCGCCACAGCCACAGCAGGAGGTGGCGACAGAGCTCAGACGATTGCAGGATCGGGTCGCTAGGATTGGGGACCAGCTGGATTGGATTGGGGAGGTACTTTTAGAGATGGCCACCCAGCAGGGACGACGCCCCCGACCATTCCCAGCCCGAGCCCACGATCATGAGGCTGGTTCTTCTAGGCCACCCGGTGGCGATTGATGTATTTTTCTTATTTTCTTTTGGATATCTGTACTGTACTTATGACTCTACTATCTTTTTGCTTGTTTATAGTTTAGTTGTTTTTTTTTTTTTTTTGCATTTAATGTTTTGTTGAGTTATGCATGTGATACCAACATGGAGGAGTTGTTTCAAGCAAGTGTGGGGTCACCGTGCCCCCTCCACTTGTTTTGACCACCAGCGTGTTCACTGTTGCGCTACAACTCCAGAATGCTAAATCGAGGACCTTTTTGTGCGTATTTTGTACCTGTGACACCGAGTACCAACCAAGCGATCTACCGTCCAGAGGAGTAACTCTTTCTCCCTTGTTTTGAATAATTTTTTGTACAACGGGGAAATTGTACGATTTTAAGTCTGGGGTGTGGACGGTCGAAAGAGTAATTTTTTGAAATTTTTGCGGGACAAGACCAATTTTCAAAATTTTTAGTAACTTTTTCAAAATTTTTGATAGGTTATAATTTTGAAACGAATAGTTTATGATTGTTTATAGCATTGGTATTTTTCGAGAAATACTATTTAGTTGTGATCATGCTATTAGTTTAGTCAAATAAGTTGAGTTTTAGGAGTTAGACGATTGGGATATTTTAGGATTGAAATTTAGGAAGGGACTGTCAATCAGCGGCCTTTGTTGTTCGAGCCGGTAGGTCTAAAATGGGTGGGGCTTATGCACCTTTCCACCTAAGATCGTCTGGTCTGGGATGGTATTTCTGAAAGCTCGTTACACGGACAACATCGAAAGTCATGGACAATTCTTTAATGGCCTTTAGAATCTGAATGAGTACGTACACTTCATTATGGACAGAAAATTTATAATCAAGGGTTCTCTAGAAAGTCATGAATTCCAAAGAACATTCCGATTATGTTTTCACGAACTATTTCACTATAACTCATAAGGCAATAAGCTTTGAAACTAAACGCAGTCAAAAAGTGTTTGAGTCTTAGTTAAAATCTATTAAAAACTCTCTTGCTTGGGGACAAGCAAGACACAAGTGTGGGATGTTTGACAACGCCTAGTAATATCAAATATTTTAGTCGTTGTTGAGCCCTATTATTAGTGAATTAATATCATATATATCGTGGTATTCTCACTTTTCGTGCCAGCACTTGTTTGGAAAGAAATAATGAAAATAGGGACCAAAAGCGTACAATTTAGAGGAAGTTTGAAGATCAAGGCAATATCAGGCGGATTCGCACGCGCGCCGCGGAATTCACAAAGGCACGATGCGGTGATGAGGCGGTGGAGAAAATTCAAATGCCGATAAAACGGGGATAAGCCCATACGCGTGCCGCGGGATTCACTTATGCACGGCGCGGCCTCGTGATTTTTGCAACTATAAATAGAGGCTCTTAGGTCGAAAAAATCAGCGAAGACCTGGTGTAAAATCTACTCCCAAGGACCTTTGACTCCGAGTTTTATCTTCAGTAACCATCAATCTGTATTTTTATGTTTTTATCTTTAATTTTCAATTAGTTTAATAGTTAGTAGTAGTTGGCTAGTGTCTTTGGGAGTGACAACCATTGATACTTAGTCTTAGTTTCTGTTTTGAATATTTGGGTTACTGTTTTGGACCCTTTGGGATCTGAGTTTGTTAATGATAATCAATTAATCATTCGGTTTATGTTAATTGCTCAGTTTTTCAGTGTTTATGCTTTGAATGAGTTTTTGGATGTTTTTGATGTTTGGTTTAATCTTGATTGTTCTGAATTTCAATTATAATTTCAGTAACTAATTAAGATTAGTTGTTGGTTTGGTTATTGGTTATTAGTTAGTTAATGCTTGTTTGGAATTATTGGAAAAAAATTAGGAAATAGATCCTCTGACTGTAGCATGACACTGCAGTTGGTAATCTGTCACATGTCTCAACCACGTAACTCCTGTGGATCGACCCTGACTACCACTATACTAGTGTGTGTTAGTTATTTTCTTATTTTTTACCGCACGACGACCTAGGCGAGTCAATCCTTAATGCAAGGTACAAAAAACCATTGAATGTAGTCATAACCAATCTCATGATGGAATTTGAACTTTGATTTGAAGTGCATTAAAGTACAATGGTATAACTGAAAAGTAGTGGACTTTGATATGGAATTTGATATGATGTAGAAAATAACATTCTGCAATGGTACATTAAAGTACAAAGCTATTACTGAAAACTAGTATAGACTTTGATATTGACTTTGAATGTTGCAGCGATAACCAATCTCATGATGGAAATTTAACTTTCATAGGAAGTCCATTAAAGTACATTGCTATAACTGAAAACTAGTTTGCTTTCAAGCCATTCACCAAAATTTGTCAAACCATAAAGGTGGATCATATTAAGAACATCATATGTAGATGACTGGAAATTGTTGTTACATTCCATACAAGATAATTGTTTTGTTCAAAGACTATACCAAACGAAGCACAAAGATGTCATGCTCCAGTTACTTAGCTAGTTAACTTCAGCATTCCCTACTAAGGATATGGTATATCCCACACAAAAAAGGGAATTCCCAAGTTAACTAACATTTCAACACAAAAGACCTAATTTAACTACATAAAGTGTACGAATATTACATAACATCATTGTTTAAAAGTCAACAAAAGTATTAATAACTCCACTAAAGTTCAAAGATTCCCACCACTTCCTTTCCCTTAATGACCACCACCAAACCTGACCCCTGCTTCCCTTGTCCCTTGCAGCTTTTGGAATTATGTCTCATGTGATGGCATTTACTGCATGCGATAGTTAAATGCCTCTTTGTTAACTTGGATGCCCTTCTAGAAGATTGATTGCTTTGGCTACTTGGATCCCTTGTCCTATTTGCCTCTCTTTTTTGGGATCCCTTGTCCTATTTGCCTCTCTTTTTTGGTCTCCCCACGTACATTATTAACATAAAAAGGATTAGGTTGACATGTATATAATAGGGAATCACATTGTAATAAACAATAAAATTAGCACCTGCTTATGATGATTAGGGGGATTATAGTAGTTGGCAATCCGATTTAGGCCACAAATCTTTACCATCAATGGGATAAACTGTAAAATTCTAAGTATCCTTCCACGTACATAACCTGTAACAAGCATGAACCCATTCCTCAGGATGTCCCACTTCAGCCCCTTAGCTAGCCATGTCATATAACACAGCAACAGCATGGACACAAGGAATACTGGTTAAATCCATTTTTCTGCAAAAACAATTCCTGTCTTTCATGTTAACAATATACTAATCCACGTATTTTCCTGTAACTTGGTATTTGAAATCTCCATTGAGAATGCAAGTACAATCACAAGCTTCTTCCTTGATGACACTCATAATCCTTTGAGCTGCTGGGGGTAAGAAAACCACTTTTTTGTCAATAGCTTTTTGAACAACACAAAATATTTTCATCGGGTATTATCTAATAATTCCAAATATGAGATTTAAGGTCTGTCTCTTCCTTCCACAAGCTTGGAGTCAAAAGCCTCACACAAGTTATTCAAGACTATATCACTATGTGCTCTTCTTGTGCAATTTAAGAAAATCAAAATACATTTCACACTACATTTTATAATATAGTCAATGTGGATTATGTATGTTAAATTGCTAGACACTAGTAACAAGTACCTGAAAAGTGGCTTCTTACGCAATGTTTTGGTAGAATTTTTCAGTAACCATTCATGTGCCTCTTTGTTAAACTTCTTCAAATCTATAACACCCGACTTTTTGTACAAAAACACCCCATAAAATGTTTATTTTTAAACATAGCCACAAATGCCGTTTAAATTTGGATAACAAATCCAATCTCCTAGACACGAAGGCTGTTTATAACCACAAAGGTTTCTACTAAGTAATTCGGGTAATCAACCCAACTTCCAAGCTACCAAAAACTTAACTCCAAAACGGCTTCAAGTTACAAGAGTTCAACCAACACATATCACATTTGACATAAGTTAGATTACTCACCTTGATACTTGCTAAGGATGTATCTAGTTATTCCTTGTCTCCTTGCACGTGCCACAACCACTTGATTGGTACCTATATATATATATATATATATATATATATATATATATATATATATATATATATATATATATATATATATATATATATATATATATATATATATATATATATATATATATATATATATATATATATCATGGTAATGTGTCAACAACTATTACAACCGACCCTACTACAAAAGAGTCTGGTATAATACAACTACGGATCATAATTAGATAATAATCCTTAATAAACCAACTTTTTAGGAATTATAAACCTTCCCGAAGTACGTGTATTTTTCTACAGTGATCTCGGGAAGTCGTATTCTCATTTTAACAATTTTCCATGAAGAGTTACACTATAACGGACTTGTGGTTAAAATTTGAGGTCAAACGGACGTGCCTAACCCCGAGTTCCAAAACGAAAAACTCAAAACCCATGGCAGAGAGTTACACAGCCGTGTAACTCTCCCCTTGCAACATTACACGGCCGTGTAATGCTGCTGCTCCTGTTTCAGCTTCGAATTTTGTACTGCAACCCCCTGTTTTCGTGTATTAAGGCCATGTTTGTTTACCACTTAACACCTCTTAATCTGAATGGTTAAGAGCTCCCAACCATTCAGACCGTTTGTTTACCACTTAATTTTTACCACTTAAATTAAAAAATGCCTCTTAATTTCTCAGACTTTAGGAGACCTCTGTTTAAAAAAAAGACACGCGTGTTCCATATTTGCCCTAACATTTACGCATCCCTCATATCTGATTTCACGCCTCCTTCACGCCTCCAAAAATCGATCGAGAGAACTGATCTTCTCCTACCCTTCTTCTCCCCTCGTCTCGCTGGTCCGATTGCCTCTCTGCCGGCGATCTGCATCGGCCCTCTTTCTCCGACGATTTTCGTACCTGCAGCACCTCCGACTTTCGTACCTACAGCACCTCCGACGGTAAGCATCGTTTGCTCGATTCCTCCAACTTTTGTACCTTCAACACCTCTGACTTTTGATTCCTCTGATTCCGATTCATTAATGCCTCTGATTCCGATTCATTGATTCACTCGCCTTTCAAATTTCGTACCTATAGCACCTCCGACGGTAAGCACCTCCGATTCATTATCTCTTTCACGTTTTGAAAATTTTTCTCTTGGACTCTTGGTCCTAGATCGATGGACGTGAGAGGGGAATTAGAGGGACGATGTAGTTGTTCATCAACGGCGACCACGGGGAAGAAGAAAAACGATCAGAGACCGTATAAAGGAATACGGATGAGAAAGTGGGGAAAGTGGGTTCATTGATTAATTGGGTTCGATTGTAATGCGTGGAATGTTTTCACTGATTAGTTGGTTTTCATTGATTAATTTTGGAAAATTATTATAATTATTATTGTGGTTTATTAGAAAACTAACACAGAGGGGTAAAATGGTCATTTTGATCATTCAGTACAACAATTAAGAGGCTCAAACCAAACAGGATTTAAATATTCAGATCTTAAAAATTCAGACCCTCTTACACATTCAAACCTCTTAAACATTCAGATCTTAAAAATTAAGACGCTGCCAAACACAACCTTAGGTCCTTATTCCACCACTTAACTGTTAGAGGATTATTCCATGACTAAAACCATCAATTTACCTAGATTTTAACCCACCAAATCATAGGTTTTTGTTTCAATCCAAGTGAGTTCCCGGTTTACCCGATTTTTCACATTTTTTGCACAAAAAATGAAATTGCTCAAAACTAACCACTACTACTGATTCCCTTCATCAAGTACTACATATGGGACTCATTAAAACCCATTTACATCAACTTGATCATATGAACTTGTGATTTAAGGTTCTTGAGCCAAAAACCCCATTTTTCACATATTCATTAAAACCCTTAGATTTAAATGTGTTTTCTTAAAACATAAACATGTTTGAAGCTTAAGAATCATTTAAACCTTTTAGATCATAACTAGAAATTCAGTTTCCAGTTTATCCCAGGAAGAACACACACATGAGCTTAGTTAGAAACTCAATTACTAACCTTATTTTGCTTGAAAACATTCAATTCGAAGCAATTGCTCCAAATTCCCGCTTCAGATCCCGTGAACTTTCGAAGATCGTATCCCCAAGAACCCTTCCAGAACTCTCTCAAATGTTCAATGAAGTATGGGGAGATATTTTCTTTTATTTATACTTCCAACTTTTCCCTAATTATAGTTTAACCCCTCAAGTTCCTTTTATTGAACTTTTGGCATTTTTCATGTAGAATTCTACCAAAAAGGTATTCTGACGATACCAATACATATAATATCGTATTAAATCATAATTATACTATGATTAACTTATAATATATTTACCAAAAGTAACATGGTGTTACAACTCTTCCCCCTTGAAAAGATTACGTCCGCGAAATCATACAAAGAGTTGAGGGTATATTTCCCTCATTTCACTTTCGGCTTCCCATGTCATATCGGAACCTCTATGGTGTTGCCAAAGCACTTTAACCATACTAATATTTTGTTCTGCAACTGTTTCACTTTCCGGTCCAACACTTTCTCGGGTTGTTCTGGATATCTCAATTTTTCGTCTACTTCAATTTCAGCAAGAGGTATTCGTTAGGACTCGTCAAACAATGTTTTTGGCAAGTGGGACACATGGAAAACATTATGAATACCTTGCAGCTCATCAGGTAACTCCAATCGATACGCCACAGCTCCTACTCTTTGGGATATATGGAAAGGTCCAATAAAACGAGGACTCAACTTCCCTTTCTTCCTGAAGCGGATTAAGCCTTTACAAGGGGATACTTTGAGCATTACCATCTCCCCCACTCAGAATTCCAACGGTTTCACTCGGTGATCCGCATATTGCTTTTGTCGGTTCTGGGCCATTTTCAGATTTTCTCGAATTTGTCTAATCTTCTCTTTAGTTTGAGCTACAATCTCGGGTCCAGCCAACGGTTTTTCCCCAACTTCAGTCCAGTAAGTCGGAGTGCGACACTGTGCTCCATACAATGCTCCATATAGGGCCATCTGAATGCTGGAATGAAAACTGTTGTTGTATGCAAATTCTACCAAAGGTAGATGATCTTTGCAACTCCCACCAAAGTCTATCACGCAAGTTCGAAGCATATCTTCTAAAGTCTGAATAGTTCTCTCGCTTTGCCCATCAGTCTGTGGATGATATGCGGTACTCATTAGTACTTTCGAACCCAGTTGCTCTTGGACACTCTGCCAAAATCGAGAAGTAAATCTGCTATCTCGATCCAACACAATCGACACCGGTAACCTATGTCGACAAATCACTTCATTTATGTAAATTTTCGCTAACTTTTCGATCTTGAACTTTTCACTAATCGGTATGAATTGCACCCATTTCGTCAACCGATCAACTACTACCCATACGATATCATGTCCACGCAGTGTTCGAGGAAGTTTTGTTACGAAATCTATAGTAATGTCGTCCCATTTCTTCACTGGAATCGGCAACAGTTAGCTTTATCAGTATGGCTTCTGATGGTTCGACTTCACTTGCAAACAAGTCAAGCACCTTTCTACGTATCTTCTAATGTCTCTCTTCATTCCCGGCCACCAATACAAAGGTTTCAGCATCTGATACATTTTGGTACTACCTGAGTGTAATGCATATCTACTACAATGTGCATCTTCTAAAAGCAAACTCCGCGCCTCACCTTGATTTGGTACCCACACACGACCACTAAAGGTTTTTAATCGTTGTGAATTTTCAACTAGATGCTTCAAACATCCAACCATTCGCTCACTTTTCACATTTTCAGGCTTGCACGCTTCTTCTTGTGCCAAGCGAATCAGTTCGGGTGGTCGGCTCACCACACCCATACACGCGGATGTAACTTTCAAAGGAGACTCCTTTCGACTCAAAGCATCTGCAACCACATTTGCCTTGCCGGGATGATACAAGATTTCACAATCGAAATCTTTGAGCAAATCCATCCATCTTTGCTGTCTCATGTTTAATTCTTTTTGATCAAATAAGTACTTCAAGCTTTTATGATCCGTATACATGACAAATTTCACGCCATATAAATAGTGTCTCCAAAGCTTCAATGCCAAGATCATAGCCGCCAATTCAAGATCATGTACCAGATATTTCTTCTCAGCCTCTTTTAGTTGACGGGACGCATAAGTTATTACTCGACCCTTCTGCATCAACACACACCCAAGGCCGACTCTGGAAGCATCACTATAAATCACATAATCTTCTCCACTCTATGGTAAAGCAAACACCGGAGCTTCACATAAGGCTTGTTTCAGTCTTTGAAAAGCTGCTTGTTGTCTTTCCGCCCACTCAAACTTCTCGCCCTTCTTGGTCAATTTAGTCAACGGAGCAGCAATCGAGGAGAAATTTTTTACAAATCTTCTATAGTAACCCGCCAATCCAAGAAAACTACGTATTTTAGTCGGACTTCGAGGCGGTTCCTACTTCATCACGACTTCAATTTTTGCTGGATCAACTTTAACCCCTTTGCCATTAATAATATGCCCGAAAAATTGCACTTCTCTCAACCAAAATTCACACTTTGAAAACTTCGCATATAACTTTTCTTGACGAAGTAACTCCAATATTTGGCGCAAAAGAATATCATGTTCGGTCTGGCTTCGAAAATACACCAAGATATCGTCTATAAACACAATTACAGATGTATCAAGGAACGGGCAACATACTCTATTCATAAGATCCATAAATACGGCCAGAGCGTTGGTTAACCCAAAAGGCATCACCAAAAACTCATAATGGCCATAACGCGTGCGAAAAGCCGTCTTTAGAATATCAGATTCTCGAATCTTTAACTGATGATACCCTGACCTCAAATCAATTTTTGAAAATTAAGATGCCCCCTGAAGTTGATCAAAAAAATCATCGAATCTCGGTAGCGGATATTTGTTCTTCCCCGTGATCTTGTTCAACTCTCGGTAATCTATACACATGCGCATCGAGCTGTCTTTCTTCTTTACAAACAAAATAGGGGCTCCCGACGGTGACGTACTTGGTCTTATGAAAACCTGATCCAGAAGTTCTTCCAATTGTTTCCTCAATTCTACCATCTCTGAAGGTGCCAATCGATAAGGAGCCCGAGCAACAGGAGCGACTCCCGGAACTAATTCAATCGTAAACTCTATTTGCCAATCTGGCGGTAATTGTAACGCCCAGCTTGTAGCACAGGGGTACCCAAAAATTTTCTTAATTTCAACTACAAAATACAACAATTTACAACTAAATATCCCTGTGCGCTGGAGCTACAAAACTGATATCACCAGGAATCGTCCCACGATCCAAGCCGAGCGCTACGTATCACCTAAACCTGTAAAAACAACACAACATAAAAGGATAAGCTATAAAGCTTAGTGAATAACATTTACATAACATACACTCGGGTCACCACAATAGGCCAACCTATTGATACTACAAGGTACGCGTTACGTAATCTCAAACACTCATAACACAGACAACATGGACACAAGGTACTTATTATGCAACCATTAATACACTGAATAAACACGATTATATATTCACCATAATACATCACAACCCCCTGTTATCCACAACATTTACAACTCAGCTATTCGTCTCCTCCTCGACCCCTGCGATATCTAGTGACGAAGACTCACCGGACACCCAACTGCATGTGGGACTCACCGGACATCCCACAGTGTATGTGATAGAACTGCCGACCAATAAGGCCATCACAACACATATATGTGGTCCCACCACAATTACTGCTCATAAGGCCGTCACAACATATATGTGGTCCCACCACAGTTACTGCTTACACGATCGTCACAACGTATATATGTGGTCCCACCACAATTACTGCTCATAAGGTCGTCACAACATATATGTGGTCCCAACCACAAATACTATATATGTGGCCCCACAGAGTAAGTGGTCCCAACCACATGTGCTAGTAATGTGGCCCCACAAAATCGGTGGTCACAACTACAAGTACCAGTGGCCCCACGGAATAAGTGGTCCAAACCACAAGTACAAGTAGCCCCACAATATAAGTGGTCCCAACCACAAATACTAGTAGCCCCACCTAATAAGTGGTCCCAACTACAAGTATAAGTGGCCCCACAGAATAAACAGCATCGAGCCATAAAGGTTTAACAGCTAACACACAACAGCAAAGTTCTGCAACCAACCACATGACACCAACAATCCCCATATCAGCTCAACATCCACATTCAACTACATAATCTCCACCCACGATATGATACCATATCCATGATTATCACCACTTAATACCTACGCATTCGTCCGCACAGCTAATATCAATTAAATATTTAACCAGCTACCAATACAGTCTACCCACAAGTATACGTCTACGGGTTACCTACTTACGGGGTTTTCACGTAGTCAACTATGTAACATACACACCCAATCATATAACATACACATGCAATACATCATATGCATAATAAATCTCACAATGCTATGTAAAGTTACTCACCTCGATATAAACCGGGTCAAGTAGCTCCGTTGCTCGTACAACACGGTGTCGTCCCGACTCCTTGACAAATATAAACCTACATTAGGTTTTCAACCACATTTATAAATAATATGTATACACCCTCTTGAAAACCTAATTCGTACACTTGAAAGCGATAACTTTATTATCAACTTTCTTAGAAATTAACTCCGTTTTACCCAAGAATTTGTCCCCTGTTATTGATATGTTTCACTCAACCTAGAAACATTTATATATAACAATTTCAATTTTACAGAAAACTACTCCTTTTTACCTTTCCAGGGACACCAATATCAACCCCAACTGATATTTCTACAATTTACTATGATTTTTGAAAGATTGCATATCAAGGCTGTCTCAAATCTGTCAGCATTGGACTAATCTGTGAAAAACTCCGATTTGACCTATGTAAGAGGCCGAATCATATTTTGCACCATTCTGGATAAAACTACTAGACTCAATTTCTGAGAATATGGCACTGGTTTCACATCAAACCGATAATTCTAGAATTTATAACGATTTTTACAACACAATGTTAAAAACAGTGTTTTTACCTCAATTCTGCAATTCTGATCGCGAGCCTATATCTCCACTTCCAGACATCAGAATTTAAATTCCTACGGTCAAATCCTGCGTATCACCCTCCTGAAGCTTCTGTCCAAATTTCACAACGATCCAACGGTTCAATCTCCGCAGATCATTCGAACACCGTAGCAAGGTATGAAAATACGAGAATTGTTTTTGATTCCTAAGACCTAAAAGCTTCTCTCACACTCAAGAAGGTCATTTTGGGAGGAAATCCCGGTTTTGAACTATTTATAGGTACAACTTTGCCATTTTGACACTTTTGGCCCCTCAAATTACAAAAAATACTATTATACCCTTATATATATAACAAAGTTTGGGTTTTTACACTTAAACCCCCTTATTTTCACTACGTATAACACAATTATTAACAAGAAGGTCAACATACGTACCGAACCCAAAAGTGGTGTTACAGTAATCCTGGAAGTTCTTCGGGAAAACATCCGGGAATTCGTTTACAATTGTTACACTTTCCACCCCACTTTATTTAGTTTAGACAAAGCTACATATGCCAAATAATACACCCCTCCTTTGCTAATACTACTCCGGGCTTGAGCAAAAGAAATAACTGGCATTCTCAATCGCTGTCGTTCACCCTGAATTTTTATCCATTTTCCATCCGGTGCAAGAACCATAATGTTCTTGTTTTTACAATCCATATTAGCATAATTCGTTGCTAACCAATCCATACCCACAATTACTCCAAACTCATTGGTAGTCATCAGTTTCAGATCTATAGGGAAAGTGGTCCCGTAGATCTTAAGCTGACAACCTTCCAGATGTTATGAAACCCAAACATATCTACCATCGGCTATAGCTACCTCCAAACTTTTATCCATAGGAGTTAGGGAAATATTTAAACGAGGCATCAAGGACAGCGATACAAAGCAATGCGTGAATTGAATTTAAAGTGAATATACCTGAAACCACATCAGTCTTTTCACGAGCTTCTTCCATAGTCATCTGAAATGCTCGTGATGTCACTGGTCCTCCCCAACCCTTCACTTCTTCCTTCTTTCCTCCCCTCTCCTCTCTTGGTTTATCACCCAATGCTCCAAATTTAACATGGGGACAGTTCGGACGAATGTGATCCGCAGCCCCACACTGAAAACACATTCGTTCCGCCCAACAGTCTCGAGCGATGTGCCCTTGTTTCCCACAATTTCGGCAAGCCAACGATAGAGTATCAATTCGACAACTTCCCGAGTGCTTTTTCCTGCACTTCTCACACCACTTTGCTTCTTCTTTTTGGCCTTTACCCTTAAGGTTAGACCCAGTTTGTTGCGACTTCTTTTGAGGCATCCACGATTATTCTTCCGCCTTTCTTTTGGTTTCAATTGCTTTCTTTTCATCTTCTTGTCTTTGAAGTTCTGTCTCTCTTTCTGTGGCCCTATCCACCGCCTGTCGGAAAGAAGACAATTGAAGTGGTTGTACTATTTCTCGGATTCGAGTCTTCAGTCCCCACACATACTTATCAATCTTCCTCTTCTCAGTGTTTATTTGATGTTCTGCAAATCTGGCCTTCTCTAGAAAACTCATAGTATACTCTTGTACCGAGTGAGACCCTTGTTCCAAATGTGGAAATTCTTCTTCTAATCTATTTACCGCCACCTCAGAGCAGTATTCTTCATTAAAATTTGTTTTGAATTGCTCCCACAATAACGATTACGTCAAGTCAGGACCCAACGCCTTGCTAAAAATTTGCCACCAGTGTAACGCATTGCCCGTTAATTGATTCGTGACAAACTCCACTTTATCTCCTTCAGCACACTTACTAACTCGAAACACCTTCTTAGTATGCATTATCCACTCCATTGCTTGAACTGGATTATCCGTCCCTGATAACTCTTTAGGTTTACAGCCAAGGAAAGTCTTGTAAGTGCATTCAGTCTTCTTTTCAAAAGCTTCCCCACCTTGAATTTCTTTTTATATCCTGACCCGAATTTCACCTTGACTTTCATTTTCGGGCTGCTTGTCATGAACTCGCTTTGCAGCCTCTTCACCCGGGATATTAATCAGTGTAGGCAACAATTCTCTTACCACATCAGCAACGATGGTTCGTAAATCGGGTGGATTTTCCCCCACTTGTCCCCTTGCCCCTTTTCCAAACGAGCCTTGAGAACGAGCTCGACCACCTCTTGAGGCTCCACGCCCTGAATTTCCCCCGGTAGGATTACTTCTCGTATTTCTCATACTTCAAAATTCAACACACAATTAGGTTATATATAATAATAAACTTATATACACCTAACTGTACAACATGTCTATTATCTCTGAAAGTTTAAGTCCAGGAATCTACTCTATAGACACCTAGTTCACTTAAACACGACTCTGATACCAACTAGTAACACCCGACTTTTAGTACAAAAACACCCCAGAAAATTTTTATTTTTAAACATAACACAAAACCATATAGAAAGGGGTATAAGTTATTACAAACGGGTACAAGTGTCTCAAGGAGTGTATAATAAAAGTAAACACTCTCTAAACCGGGCTTCTACTGACATCATCCATAAGTACAGTGTCTTTAGTCATAGACTTTATCCTTACCCTTAGCAGGGTCACGCTCACCTGCAAGGACAGTTCAAACAAACACTATGAGCTATAAAGCCCAATGAGTAATCATATAAACAATTAACATGTATAAGATAGACAAGTCAAGTACAAATCTCAATACAAGTTAATTTTACATCTGCTTTTCATTTGGATACAAAATCCAATCTCATAGCCACAAAGGCCGTTAATATTTGGATATCAAATCCAATTTCCTAGCCACAAAGGTCGTTTAAATTTGGATAACAAATCCAATCTCCTAGCCACGAAGGCCGTTTATAACCACAAAGGTTTCTACTAAGTAATTCGGGTAATCAACCCAACTTCCAAGCTACCAAAAACTTAACTCCAAAACTGCTTCAAGTTACAAGAGTTCAACCAACACATATCACATTTGATATAAGTTAGATTACTCACCTTGATACTTGCTAAGGATACATCTAGTTATTCCTTGTCTCCTTGCACGTGCCACAACCGCTTGATTGGTACCTATATATATATATATATATATATATATATATATATATATATATATATATATATATATATATATATATATATATATATATATATATATATATATATATATATATATATATATATATATATATATATATATATATATATATATATATATATATATATATATATATATCATGGTAATGTGTCAACAACTATTACAACCGACCCTACTACAAACGAGTCCGGTATAATACAACTACGGATCATAACTAGATAATAATCCTTACTAAACCAACTTTTTATGATTTATAAACCTTCCCGAAGTACGCGTATTTTTCTACAGTGATCTCGGGAAGTCGTATTCTCATTTTAACAATTTTCCATGAAGAGTTACACTATAACAGACTTGTGGTTAAAATTTGAGGTCAAACGGACGTGCCTAACCCCGAGTTCCAAAACGCAATACTCAAAACCCGAGGCAGAGAGTTACACGGCCGTGTAACTCTCTCCTTGCAACATTACACGGCCGTGTAATGCTGCTGCTCCTGTTTCAGCTCCGAATTTTGTACTCCAACCCCCTGTTTTCGCGTATTAAGTCCTTATTCCATCACTTAATTGTTAGGGGATTATTCCATGAATAAAACCATCAATTTACCTTAGATTTTAACCCACCAAATCATAGGTTTTTGTTTCAATCCAAGTGAGTTCCCGGTTTACCCGGTTTTTCATTTTTTTTGCATAAAAACTGAAATTGCTCAAAACTAACCACTACTACTAATTCCCCTCATCAAGTACTACATATGGGACTCATTAAAACCCATTTACATCAACTTGATCATATGAATTTGTGATTTAGGGTTCTTGAGCCAGAAACCCCAATTTTCACATATTCATTAAAACCCTTAGATTTAAATGTGTTTTCTTAAAACATAAACATGTTTGATGCTTAAGAATCATTTAAACCTTTTAGATCATAACTAGAAATTCAGTTTCCAGTTTATCCCGTGAAGAACACACATATGAGCTTAGTTGGAAACTCAATTACTAACCTTATTTTGCTTGAAAACCTTCAATTCCAAGCAATTGCGCCAAATTCCCGCTTCAGCTCTCGTGAACTTTCGAAGATCGTATCCCCAAGAACCCTTCTAGAACTCTCTCAAATGTTCAGTGAACTATGGGGAGATATTTTCTTCTACTTATACTTCCAACTTTTCCCTAATTACAGTTTAACCCCTCAAGTTCCTTTTATTGAAATTTTTGGCATTTTTCATGTAGAATTCTACAAAAAAGGTATTCTGATGATACCAATATGTATAACATCGTGTTAAATCATAATTATACTATGATTAACTTATAATATATTTACCAAAAGTAACATGGTGTTACAAAATCTTCCATGCATTTGGCAAAAAAAAGGTAAGGTTGTTGCTGTTGCACATAGCCATAATAGTTCCTTAAGTTGCTTGCCTCTCCAAGTAAGTTTCATTGTAACACCCCATTTTCGGTTTAACGGTTTTGGTTAACGTCGATTGTTTTAGTTGCGTATTAAAAAAAATATAATAATAAATTTTATCGAGTAAGCGATTTAAAGATTTAAATCCTGATATTTCTTATAATAATAATAATAATAATAATAATAATAATAATAGAATTTAAAATTATAAGTAGGAGGATGTTAGACGTCAATCCGATAAACTTTTATGTGTGATTTATAAGATTTTGGTTAAAATAAAATATGAGGGGAAAGTATGAGGACCTAGTATGTCAATTCTCAAAGTTTGAATGATTTTGACATAATTGTTTGTGTGTGGCCAAATTCACGATGAAACTGAATATAATAAGATAACACTTGAAATATTAAATATTAAAATTTTGTTATGTGGAAAGAATCACGTATAATTGGAGTGGGGTAGTAGGTGTCTTCATATGACCACATTATTGAATTATAAAGCAAGATCACGAGCTGGCAATTGGAATCTGTGAATATATGATAATCCATTAACGTCAAACATTCACACAAATATACAATTCAATATTTTATAAGTTTTATCACATTGAGGCCAATATAACGGGAATCCCACTCCCACCTTCTTCTTCGGCCAAAACCACAACCTAGCACCACCTCTGCTATCGCCTGTAAACACCGCCGACCACCCTCACGCCTCCGCCTATGCTACTGCAACCTCCGCTACTATCTCTCATCTTCGCTACCACTGCACACTTGCGACCATCAGAGACCACCTATGCGAACCTCCAACACCACCGTGACTTTTGCCATCGTGAAAGAAAATGACGTAGGAGAGTTGATCGGTTTGGTTGGTGCTGGAAATTTGGAGCAAATCCCATGAGAAGGAGATCGGTGGTTGGTGGGGAGGGGTAGAGAGGCATGCGTGGAGCGGAGGATGCAAGGATTCAAGAGACAGAAGGGAAGCGAGACAGCCAGGTGACTGCCGTCGTGATCGGAAGACGAAGAAACAACATCATCGGCGCTGCTGGTGGCCGACGGTGGTGCTGCCAGTTGACAAAGATGACAGTTGGAGTTGCGATGGGAAGGAAGATGACAAATAGCGGAGCTTGTGGCTGCTAGTTGTAAGGATCAAATTCAGTCCGATGATGGCACAGATGGTTGGCGATGGTGAGTTTATTGAAGATGGCTTGTTCAATTACAGTAAGGGAGATTAAGTGAGAGGGATAACTTATGATGCTGGGGGCGGACACATGAAGGTATAATCATCTATTTCATTTTAGGGTTATTGGGGCTTTGTATGTTCTAATGGGCTAATTGGTTGGGTTGAATAAATTGGAAAAGATGTTGGTTATTATGCCTTAAATTAATTGGACTATAATACATATAATTATGGGTTATTAGTAATGGATTATTGCCTTAGACTAAATGCAATTGTAGGTTATCAAAAATTAGATTATGGGCATAAATATTTATTCGTTTTGCTTAATGATCATGAGACTTATTCAAAGATAATATATGCTATATTGATTTATGATTTAGTTATTAAGATTTTATCTCATTAACATAATTATCAAAGACAGATATGTCTTAGTAAGGTCATTTGGATTTGTAAAAGGTATAAATCATAATATGGTATAATATGGTATTTTATAAATAGAAGATGATAATTATTGGAACTCATTTTGACAAGAGGGTATCTTAAAAGTAAAGATATATATTTAGAATTAGACGATTATACTTAAATCTATTATTGACTTAAATTATGCCGAGTCTTTGGATAAATAAGGAATAACGCAACATATTATTAGATTTCATATTAATAATTCTATGTATGATTTTATAGGATGGATTGATAAGCAGTGTGACGCCGTAATTAGACAAGTATTTAACCAATAAATTACTTGGATTGCTGCTAATAACACAGCGATATCAGGTGAGTTTCTCACTACACTGTATGGATGTTATATGTACTTTTTCGTAGTTATGTGTGTTTGTGTGATGTTTGTGGATAATACCTTCATGTTATAGTTGTATGGGTTGGGGTATGGTGTGTGGTTAGTGCTAGACGTGTCTAGGTCTAGAATGTAGAAAATACGGGCTCGACGTACTGAGCAATATAGAGATGTCCGCAAGATGCACTGAGCAGATACGCATGGCTCGACGTACAGAGTATGCGCGGCTCTGAGTGCTGAGCGGTGGAGTTTGATTTATTGAGCAGATACGCATGACTCGACGTACAGAGTATGCGCGGCTCTGAGGGTTGAAATGTCTATTGAGCAGATACGCATGACTCGATGAACAGAGTATGCGCGGCTCAAAATGCTGAGTAGGAGAGTATAACTCGACGTATTGGATAGAGTGAATTATGTGTTTATTTTACCACGATGTATATTTGTATTTTATAGGGGTTGAGTATGTGTAACTGATATGCTGTGTAGGTGTTGGAACTCACTAAGCTATGTGCTTAACCTTTCCCTATTAAATTACTATTTCAGGTTTTACAGGTGGAAATGACGATCAGGCATGACGGGTACACACTGATGCAGATTCTTTTGAAAATTTATATTGAGTTGACTTTGTCTGGTTGACTTCCGCTGCTGGACTAATTTGGTATTAAGTGTTTTTTTAAATAATTAAAGATTTTGAGTTGTTATATTTATAAACATAATGTGTTTTTACTGAAAATGTTTTCTTAAAAACTGGGACGTTACAAGTTGGTATCAGAGCAATAGCTTGAGTGAATCAAACTCACTTGGTGGGTTTTGATCTCAAGCTTGAGACTCAAAAGTTTTCTTTAAAGGTATTTTTACAAGAAATTAAAAGTTTTTTTTCGAGTAAGAGGTTAAATGAACATTGTTGCAAAGACGCAGTGTGTACCGCCAGCCGACGTCAGTGGGGAAAAGGTTTAAGTGCTTAGTATTTGTTGATGTTTCTGTAATATAAGATATATGTATGCTTGAATGCCTACTAGAAAATCACATATTGGTGTACAGATTATTTGTTGCATGTTGTGAACAAATGCTAGTGTGATAGGTTGTTTAAGGAATGTCATTAAGGTGTATACCATAGGGATTAAATTCTCCTAAAATGTTTAAGTTGACCTTATTTTATGTTATTTGTTTGGTGGTATTCGTTGGGTAATAATTGTATACAACTATGTTAGTGAAACAAACAGGGGTATATGTGTCAAAATTTTCAGTGAGAAGTGAATTGGGGACTTCTGGACAAGTCCCGGAACAAACGTGGGTAGGTGTTGAAGGTAGTAGTAGAGCTCCTACTATTGAAAGCACAGGATCCGCGTCCGAATCGGGAGTTGGTCATGAGGAATCCAATTAGCTGAGGGTGTGGGTAGTTATAAAAATATAGGTACATAATAAATAAAAGTAGTAATACGTTGGTACATGTGAACCATTACTATAACTTTATATTAATACATTAAGAAAAGTTTACAGAACTACTAACCTAAACTGAAGAATCAGAAGGAAGCGAAAAAAGATCTTCTACACTCCACTCTTTGTCATCAGTAGGTCGACTTGTACCTTCTTGAGAATTTGGAAGGGGTATGTATTCAGTTATTGGAGGAGGAGCTCCAAGGTGTGGGGTCTCGATAGGGTTGGAACCCGTAACCCCATGATTATGGGCTAAAAACTGACTCGTTTGGGGAGTGTGTAAGTAGGGAAGTGATGAGGAAGGGTTCCAATTCGGAACCAGTTGGGGGTAGCTATAAGAAGGAGGAAACCAGGCTAGGTTACCTACAGAGCCTTCAAAATTCCCCTCACTCACAGGCTCGAGTAAACCAGGATTAATACTACTCATACCAGAATTAGATGGCAGAGATTGCTGCTGTGTATGAGTTCTGGATGAAGTTTCCCCTTTTTCCAGAAATTTTCTTTTCTTATATTCAATCTTATGAGCAGCTTGTATCAGTTTCTTTGTGCCGTCTGTTAGACCCGATTGTGATCCTTCAATTATTGCTTCTTTCTCTCTTTTTAGGTTGGGTATTAAATCTTTCGATAATCCTGCAGCTCCACTAAACTCGTTACCAAATTCCTGTGACACAAACAACTTTAGTAATGATAACATCATGATATAAAGGAATTAAAAACAAAAATGTAATTCTTTACCTCAACACGATCAATAAGAGTTTGCAGACTCTTAAGTTGTCGTTGGGGCCAATGTTCGATACCTAAATATCTACAACGTTTTTTTAACTGAGTCGATCCAATGTTGAGTTCTTTCGCAGCTTCCTCAATTGGTTTATTAAAGTGTTCGGCTATTATTTCTCTACTTAATGAGTGTCTGAAACCTCTTCTAGTGCCAGCTACTGTGGTTGTCGGAATCGGAAGATTGAGTTCAAATATACTATTAATATTTGGGATCATTTGAACATGATCCTGATTTTCTGAACCAAATATGGACATTGATTCATTAAAATCGGTAGCTTCTGTCGGTGGTAATTGTACGTTTTCAATCATGGACTCAGGATTTTGAAATCCTTCTAGGTTCCTCTGAATCACCTGAAGGTGATTTTGATATTGAAAACCAACCCCAAGTTCGGGATTCATTTCAATATTGATGTTATGAGTTGTTTGTAATTGACTTTCATTCTGAATGTCAGTCATGAATTCTTGATTCATGTGGATGATCTCACTACTCGTTGAGGGTACGTCAATGAATGGATTGTAGCCAGATAGATCATCCACAGATGGGTCTACGAATAACAATTGTCAGATGATAAAACAAAATTGAACATTCATAGAAGCAATCATTTAAAGAATTTAACCTGGTAGAAGGTATGGAGTCTGATCGAGTGTGAAGTCTAAAGGTGCATGCACTGGATCTTCTGAGTTAATGTTTAGCTCGGGAAAAATTTTCGGCTCATCGTTGAGTGGTTCTATACGTATTATATCTGGAAGACTGTACCATAATTTAAAATCAAACAAAACATTAGAAAGAAAAATGAAGAATAAATAATGGATGTTTAGAATGTTAAAGTCAACCGAACTCCAGTAAAGACGTTTGATTTGAGGAACTCTCTCCTTGCGGAAAACCAGGTCCAGGGTTCGACAGATCGCCCATTGAAGATCTATTTTCCATGACTCGGCTTTAAAAATGAGTTCGTTTACGAACAAACTAGGGATAAGAGAGGATGAGACTGAAATGAAGGTGGAAATGAATGATACTACATACCTGTATAAATATAGCATCTTGCAGCTGGAACCGAAAGGGCACACGGAACTGAAGGGACATCTCACGTTTTAATGCCAAAATTCAAATTAACTACAGTAGGTGCGACTCTTCACTACCCTGAGTGCTGTTTTATTTTCAAAATTCGCTGCTTGACTCCGGTGAGAATGGGGTATTGAAAAGACTTTTTAAAATAAAAATGTGTATTGTAGGGTAGTTTATAGATTGTCGTTATGTATGAGAAAGCGTGTGAACCCATTTTTATGGAGTAAATCGGAATCGTTGAACGTGAGCATTATATGCAGGTCTGTGGCGTTATGACCTACATGTGTTAGAGTTGAATTTCGGGGACGAAATTCTTATAAGTGGGAGAGATTTGTAACACCCTATTTTCGGTTTAACGGTTTTGGTTAACGTCGATTGTTTTAGTTGCGTATTAAAAAAAATATAATAATAAATTTTATCGAGTAAGCGATTTAAAGATTTAAATCCTGATATTTCTTATAATAATAATAATAATAATAATAATAATAATAATAATAATAATAATAATAATAATAATAGAATTTAAAATTATAAGTAGGAGGATGTTAGACGTCAATCCGATAAACTTTTATGTGTGATTTATAAGATTTTGGTTAAAATAAAATATGAGGGGAAAGTATGAGGACCTAGTATGTCAATTCTCAAAGTTTGAATGATTTTGACATAATTGTTTGTGTGTGGCCAAATTCACGATGAAACTGAATATAATAAGATAACACTTGAAATATTAAATATTAAAATTTTGTTATGTGGAAAGAATCACGTATAATTGGAGTGGGGTAGTAGGTGTCTTCATATGACCACATTATTGAATTATAAAGCAAGATCACGAGCTGGCAATTGGAATCTGTGAATATATGATAATCCATTAACGTCAAACATTCACACAAATATACAATTCAATATTTTATAAGTTTTATCACATTGAGGCCAATATAACGGGAATCCCACTCCCACCTTCTTCTTCGGCCAAAACCACAACCTAGCACCACCTCTGCTATCGCCTGTAAACACCGCCGACCACCCTCATGCCTCCGCCTATGCTACTGCAACCTCCGCTACTATCTCTCATCTTCGCTACCACTACACACTTGCGACCATCAGAGACCACCTATGCGAACCTCCAACACCACCGTGACTTTTGCCATCGTGAAAGAAAATGACGTAGGAGAGTTGATCGGTTTGGTTGGTGTTGGAAATTTGGAGCAAATCCCATGAGAAGGAGATCGGTGGTTGGTGGGGAGGGGTAGAGAGGCATGCGTGGAGCGGAGGATGCAAGGATTCAAGAGACAGAAGGGAAGCGAGACAGCCAGGTGACTGCCGTCGTGATCGGAAGACGAAGAAACAACATCATCGGCGCTGCTGGTGGCCGACGGTGGTGCTGCCAGTTGACAAAGATGACAGTTGGAGTTGCGATGGGAAGGAAGATGACAAATAGCGGAGCTTGTGGCTGCTAGTTGTAAGGATCAAATTCAGTCCGATGATGGCACAGATGGTTGGCGATGGTGAGTTTATTGAAGATGGCTTGTTCAATTACAGTAAGGGAGATTAAGTGAGAGGGATAACTTATGATGCTGGGGGCGGACACATGAAGGTATAATCATCTATTTCATTTTAGGGTTATTGGGGCTTTGTATGTTCTAATGGGCTAATTGGTTGGGTTGAATAAATTGGAAAAGATGTTGGTTATTATGCCTTAAATTAATTGGACTATAATACATATAATTATGGGTTATTAGTAATGGATTATTGCCTTAGACTAAATGCAATTGTAGGTTATCAATAATTAGATTATGGGCATAAATATTTATTCGTTTTGCTTAATGATCATGAGACTTATTCAAAGATAATATATGCTATATTGATTTATGATTTAGTTATTAAGATTTTATCTCATTAACATAATTATCAAAGACAGATATGTCTTAGTAAGGTCATTTGGATTTGTAAAAGGTATAAATCATAATATGGTATAATATGGTATTTTATAAATAGAAGATGATAATTATTGGAACTCATTTTGACAAGAGGGTATCTTAAAAGTAAAGATATATATTTAGAATTAGACGATTATACTTAATTCTATTATTGACTTAAATTATGTCGAGTCTTTGGATAAATAAGGAATAACGCAACATATTATTAGATTTCATATTAATAATTCTATGTATGATTTTATAGGATGGATTGATAAGCAGTGTGACGCCGTAATTAGACAAGTATTGAACCAATAAATTACTTGGATTGCTGCTAATAACACAGCGATATCAGGTGAGTTTCTCACTACACTGTATGGATGTTATATGTACTTTTCTGTAGTTATGTGTGTTTGTGTGATGTTTGTGGATAATACCTTCATGTTATAGTTGTATGGGTTGGGGTATGGTGTGTGGTTAGTGCTAGACGTGTCTAGGTCTAGAATGTAGAAAATACGGGCTCGACGTACTGAGCAATATAGAGATGTCCGCAAGATGCACTAAGCAGATACGCATGGCTCGACGTACAGAGTATACGCGGCTCTGAGTGCTGAGCGGTGGAGTTTGATTTATTGAGCAGATACGCATGACTCGACGTACAGAGTATGCGCGGCTCTGAGGGTTGAAAGGTCTATTGAGCAGATACGCATGACTCGACGAACAGAGTATGCGCGGCTCAAAATGCTGAGTAGGAGAGTATAACTCGACGTATTGGATAGAGTGAATTATGTGTTTATTTTACCACGATGTATATTTGTATTTTATAGGGGTTGAGTATGTGTAACTGATATGCTGTGTAGGTGTTGGAACTCACTAAGCTATGTGCTTAACCTTTCCCTATTAAATTACTATTTCAGGTTTTACAGGTGGAAATGACGATCAGGCATGACGGGTACACACTGATGCAGCTTCTTTTGAAAATTTATATTGAGTTGACTTTGTCTGGTTGACTTCCGCTGCTGGACTAATTTGGTATTAAGTGTTTTTTTAAATAATTAAAGATTTTGAGTTGTTATATTTATAAACATAATGTGTTTTTACTGAAAATGTTTTCTTAAAAACTGGGACGTTACATTCATGTTCTCATGTATGTGCCTTCAACAAAACCGATGCTCTGCACTTGGGAACACTTTTGCCAAGGCTGGTATATTTTCCTCTATATTACACCAAAATTAGTATTTTGTATAAGAACAAATAAGTAACAAATAATTAAACAGTACCTTTTGTCTATCTGAGATGAAGGTGAAATTACTCCTATCATTAAGTTCCAGATCTTCACCCAAATATGTCAAGAACCATGTCCAGGAGCTCATCGTCTCTGCTTCTACAACCGTATACTCTACATGATATATACCATTGTTTGTATCTATTCCACAGCCGTTAAAATCTTCCTAGGAAAAGGGCCTTTCAAAAAAGCTCCACTAGCCCCAACAACTCTCTCTTGCTAGATTTGAAACCAAGTTTCAGAGCACCCAATGAAACGTATATTCTTTTGAACTTTCTTGTAATCACAGAAAACTTTAGTTCATCCTCTACCTCTATTTTCATAGTCGTGCCTAGGTTGGTTCTTTTTAACTCTAACACATAATCTCTTATCATATGGAACTGCTACTCATACTATCCATGGAGTTTGTTCATCGCAATCACCCTTGCCCTAAAATCTTTCATTCCGGATATCTAGAACTAATATTTCTTTTGGAGTTGGTCTTTTAATGCTACAACAGTAATAGTTGGATCAGAGGACAATTTGGTTCACAAGAAAGCCTTGGGTGTAGCTTTTAATGACCCTACTGGGAAAGCAAATGTGTTTGTCATTAAAAGTCTTCACCATCCAATCATCCTCTATATTTGTTCTTGAATCGTGTAGGTACCATGGACATGTTGTTGTAACTGAAAGGTTAAGTTTTCTATTTCCTCTAACATTTCCCTTATCAACTTTTAGCTTTTCCTTTAACATTTTCCTCACACTCCTCGCCACTAGCAACTAGAACATATCTCATACACCTGGCTCAGACTCTAACCCAGTCATTATTCACAAGCCTAATGTCTCTTATGGTGTTTATGGTCAGGCTTTCTACCAACTGTATGACTTGTTGTTTGCACAAAAAAGTTTCACCACGTTCAAAATCTGGTGCATGAGTCCGCCCTTCACTACAAATAGGTAGTTTTTTAGGTTCTGCAACAAGGTCTGTCTCAAACTAACTTCTTCACCAACACTTTCAAACAGGTCTGGGTCTATTTCCTCCACTCATTCCACTTCACCAACACTTTCAAACATGTTTGGGTGACTAGGTCTATTCGGTCTATCTCAAACTAACTTCTCCACCAACACTTTCAAACAGGTATGGGTCTATTTCCTCCACTCCTTCCACTTCAGCAACACTTTCGAACATTTTCTTCTTATAAATTTTGAAAATGTTCTTTCTTTGAGGTTTGAACATGTTCTTTGTTGGGTATAAGTTTCAAACATTTTCTTCATCTATAACCATGAATGTTAAAAAGGGGTACAAACATATGATCCTTTAAATATAGCTCCTAATGACGACGTCACCGTCATAATTGTCAACTTGATGTCATAATCACTAAATCTGCCGAATTCATTTTTTGCTATTGGAATTGGAAGAAATTTGTATTGTTAAAGTGAAGAAGCTCGTTGACAAAACTCATCGTTAGATTCTAGTATCAGTTACTCTAAGGGGCTGTCATAAGCATTACAAAATATACATGTAAATTATTTAATGTACTTATCTAGCAAATAGTAGCTTATTTAATTTGAAAGTTGCATATAGAATCGATGAATGTATGTTAGTTTTGTAATTTTGCTATTTTGACTTATGTTGGTATTTGTAATAACTAATAAGTTAGTTTGGTATATCAAGCTAGCTACCAAAGTTTCATCATAAACCAAATTATCAAACTACCAAAATTTTTAACATATATTCAAGTACCAAGCTACCATTTACCAAAGTACATACTTTCATAATTGGTAATTTGGTACTATGATTTATGTTAAAATTTTTGGTTTATGTTGAAACTTTGGTACTTTGGCACCTTGGTTTATGTTGACACTTTAGTAGTTTGGTACTTTCGTTTATATTGAAACTTTGTTAGTTTGAAAGTTTGGTACCTTGGTTTCTATTGTTACTTTGGTAATGGTTAGTTTTATATATGTTGGTAGTTTGATAATTCCTTTTGTTTTAGTTTGTCGTTATAAGTTATATGTTTATTAAAATTCATTTTAATGAATGCTTGCACCTATTTATTTTGTATACGAATCCTCCTGATGTTATAACTATGCATTTCTAAAATGATCCATTAAGCCCTTAATCCTTTCAGCCAGGGGTCAATCCTTTCCAGAACTTACCTAAAACGAGCATGTATCCATAAAGTTGCCACCTTTCTGGTCATGCATGTCCAATGCATGTCCAAATATTAAATCTAAATCCAAAAGCTTGAAACTAACCAAAACAACCATGTAAATCACTGAAGAGAGTTTGACCCACTCTCAAATCAGGCTCAAAGCTCTAGAGATGGTTCTAGGGACATAAATATTTGAGCTTTTTCACATAACTGCAAGGATAACATCACCAAGGGGCCAAAAATCCATAAATAGTCACTCATGCAACAAGATAACGCTTCAAAACACAAAAGGTGGAGACCTTAAGATTACCTAGGTCCATAGGGTGTAGATCTTGCTGATTCCCACTTAAAGAAAGCTTCCTTGCACCACCACACTCCTTCTTCTTCCTCAAGCAACGTTCTAAGTTGAGTTTTGGAGCTAAAATCACCAAAATAGGCTAGGGTTTTGAGAGAGAGAGAGAGAGAGATAGAGAGAGAGAGAGAGAGAGAGGCTGTAGAAGGTGATATGACGACTCCCTAGGGTTTAGAATCCTTAAATATGGCCCAAAGCCTGAGATTTAGGGTTTTGTGTCTTGGTGGCGGTTAGCGGCGCTAACTATAGTAGTTAGCAACAACGTCGCTAACTGTAGCGACCCCACGTACCATTTAAACGCTAGATGTCACACCCCCGACCGAGGCGGCGGAATAAGCCGGGCTATGCGACTTAGTTCATGGATCACAAGTAATTGAATATATAGCACAAGTACTTGGATAAACAAAAGGATATTTGCATTTCATCTTGAAGTTTGAACACATGGTTCTTACAAATAATAATAGTATAGTACATGAAATGCCTTAACAGATAGGCAGATGTAACAAAAACTAGTAAACTAAGTTGCCTAAAAGACGTGAACATTTCCATCTTCTGAAAGGCTTATTGATTTCCTGAGAATACATGTAGTTTTGAGGGTCAACACAATTTTGGTGAGAGTTACAAGTTTTTTGCTAAATACAGCAGTGATACTTCCAAAACAACTAAAAGTATTTCCTTTGTAAGTAAAACCATAATTATAAAGGAGTCTGTAAAGAATTGATGAAAACCATAAGTAAAACAATATACTTATAACTGAGTTTGTAAAGAACCTTCGAAAAAAACCATAAGTAATACCATACTTATAAATGATGTGTGTGTTTTTGAGAAACCATCAATGTTTTTAGTTAGTCCTATAACCGAGCTATCCTACTAGAATGTACTCTCCTACAACGGTTCATGGACGTCGTAGTAATGAAAAGATAAGTATCACCTACTTTGATTTTCTATCGGGGTTGTAGCGAACAACCGTAGGTGGGGTGTCAACCCATATAGATCTATACATATGTATCATGCTCTGATGATTAATGATTATAGCAGTGTAGGTTCTAAGTATTTTTTTTACTTAGGTCATGAATAGTGTCTTACTATAAAAGCCATTGATAAATGAAAGATAGATAATTCTCAACCCAAACTTATATATGGATAAATCACTAGGCACAATGAAATTGTTGCTACAAAAGTCGACTATGTTGATAAGTATATATATGTAAAAGTGTACAATACTCACTTAAATAGTTGGTAAATCTTGTAGGTCTTGTAATACTACGAAAGTGGCAACTTTTCATAACATTTTCACATGAAATCATAAGTTTATGCTTCAAGTAAAATGATAAGTTTTTGTAGTAAATTGATGTGTTGTCTCATCTAGTTGTATTACTTTAAAAACAACTATAACATATCAACTTCTAGTTTATAACTAGTTTCTAGCAAAATATGGGTTATTTAACGAATAACATTTATAAAACTATAATAAAATTTATAAAACGAGATATGAAATTGGTAAGTATTTACCATCAATAAACTAATATTTTGCACATGTATTCTCTCCAAAAATATATAAAAGCGTAGAAAAAGGGGCCGTAACATTCACTTTTGAAGCGTGAACCCGATTTAGATTCAAGAATGATCGTGTTTGAGAAGCACCACGAGATAACACAACGAGCTTCAACTAGGGTTTGGATTTGAATCAACACCAGAAAACAACAACGATTTGATTTGCAAAAATGGTGGACGACGGTGGAGTGGTGCGACGGTGGAGTGGTGGCCGACGGTGGTGGAGTGGTAGTTGGCGGTGGTTTTGGTTGGTTTTTGGCTGGTCAAGAGAGCAAAGGGAGGGAAGAAAAAAGCTAGATGCTTGGTGAATTGGTGAAGAGAAATGGAAGGTCGTGCATCTTATTTTATAGTCTCATGGGGGGAAAGGAAGGTATGACCTTTAGAATTGTTTAATATCAACATTGGAAGCCTTCCTTGTAGGAGGTAGAGTGATGGAGGTGACGATGATGGTGTTGGAGGCGTGGGCAAGAGGGAGGGTGACAAGAGATTGCCAACTTCGTCTTGTAGGTGTAGGTGATGTTATAAAAGTCTTCCAAATTTCCTATGTTTGTGTGTCAAGATCCCGACGTCTAATATTTTTTTCGAGAGCGGAGAATTATCAGGCCGAGTACACTGATTCCAGAAACCCAAACAGATTAATTTTTCGAGTTGTATAACTCCGGGAAATCGCGTTTAAATATTTGTGTTCGTTTATCCGAAACGTCCGGTTTTCCGATTTTTATAAATATTTTTACTAAAAATATTTTGAGTATGTAATCAAATAATATACCATAGTCTGCATCCAAAAACATTCACGGAATTTCCATTTGAGGTGTGTAAGTGCCTCAACCGATCGAAACGGTTTATGTAGTTAAAGAAAACCAGTGTAGCACTGGCTTGTTTCCTTGTAACAACCATATTATTTGCACACAACCTTCGTTTCGAACGTTCTTTATATTTCTGAAATCAGGGAAACATGTAACACGAGATTAGACTGTTTGTTTTTGCTCACAAACGCTCAATACTTATTTTCAGTTTTTCAGACGTATTAATTAGGATTTCAGTTTGTCTTTGAGGTTTTCCACTATATGAAGTAAGATTTCATCTCGTATCTTATTTTAATTGTAATGACACTATATATTTTCCAAAATATGCATTAATGCACAATAGGTTAGGCTAGAAAAAGGTTTACGGTGAATTGACTATTTACAGTTCTAGACCTAAATTTCTGGGATGTCACACTACATAGCAATGTTATCTCTATAGACAGTGACACTATCTCCAGGTCATCCGAATTCCATTTTCTTTAAATCTAAACTTGGTCATTTTGGAAACTGGGTCGTACATCCCGCTAGCATCACGTAGTTTCAATATCTTTTCCAGTATATCACTGAATTCTCCAAAATAATTACATATTTCAAAAGTAGAAAAAGGGAATTAAATAACTATAAATGTATAAGAAACAAGCATAAAATTTGTAGTTTATCTTCTAAACTCTCTCCCAAAGTGTTAGATTTCGTTAGTTTAGAAAGTATAATAAACACCATACACAAATAAGGAAAAAAGAAAACTTGGGTTATTTGAATCCCATATGAGTTGGCATTTTTAGTCTGTTGTGAGAGGATACCATTTGTAGGTTTTCAACTAAATTAACACAAATCACTTCAAATAACTAGAAATAGAAGCCATATATTTATCAACAAAGCCATCATCGGAGTCTGTGAAGATATTGAATACATATTAAGTCATAACCTTTACAACACTTCCAAATCTCGAAGCAATCAATTCCCAAAAGCCTTACAAGATTCAAGGTTCCTGTAAGCATAAAGGATTAATGAGATGTGTTGACAAATCTCAAAGAAATAAAGGATTATATGAGATATGTGAAGATCAAGGTTGTAAACAAACAGAACGAACATGAATGAGGGTTTGTTCATGTTCGTTCGTTTAAGTTAGCGAACTAATGAACGAACTAGAATAGATAAACGAACGAGTTTTATTGTTCATGTTCGTTCGTTTAAGTTAGCAAACTAATGAACGAACTAGAATAGATAAACGAACGAGTTTTATTGTTCATCTTCGTTCGTTTAACAAATCATATTGTTCGTGTTCGTTCGTTTATGTTCGTAAACATGCTAAATGAACTAACATAAACGAACATAGATAAATAAAAAGAATTAAACATATATAAACATAAACGAGCATATAATATTGTAATGTAATCAAACATAAACGAACGTTCACGAACATGATTAAACGAACGACACCATTGTTCATGTTCGTTCGTTTAACTAAACGAACGAGAATTTGTGTTCATATTCGTTCATTTAATAAATAAACGAACACAAACGAACTCTCCGCCGAACTGTTCACGAACGGTTCGCTGAAAGTTCACTTCGTTTACAACCCTAGTGAAGATATTGAGTACAAAGTAAGCCTTACAACATATGCACATACCTATAAAAAAGACAAAAAGATAGACCTCAGTGATGCAGACAGAGTGTAGCAGTTGAGATCACTTGTTGAAGCGGTGGTTGCGCAATGGTGTAGTGGTTTTGGCAGGAAACACACACGAATCGATCCATATGAGATGTTTCTGCGTCATTAGATTGCAAAGATGGATCGATGGTTACAAGGCGAACCTATATTATACGTGATTACAATTAAAATCATATTATCCATGATTACATTTAGAAGCCAGATGAATCAGATAAGATTGAATTTTGAATCTTAAAACCTGAATCAGCGGAGGTTGATGAAGCTGAAATTAAAATTACAGACTTATACGAGGTTGTGTCTATACAGACTTAGTAGATAAGCTTTGAAACTGAAATTAATTACAGACTTACCGGAGGTTGACGAAGCTAGACGATGCCAAAGGTGGCGGCTTGAATCTTGAAACTTGAATCGGGTAAGCTTGAATCAGACTTACCGGTAACCATACTTGCAGATACGCATAAGAGAAATCAGATAAATCGGCTAAGGAATCGTATCAAAGAAATCAAAGAAATCATGTATCAAACTATCAGTAGACTCCGATTTTGAAACCGTATCAGATAAATCATAGGAATTGAGTGAAGAAGCTTACTGAGGAAGAAATGTACGTTGAGGGGAGCCTTACCGAGGAAGAAGCTTGCTGGGGAAAGCAGCTGAGGAAGGCGGATGTAGAGGCGGAGGAAGCTAGAGACGAAGGCGGAGGCTATGTAGACGGCTATGATGCACCGAAACGCCACCAAGGCCGCCGTTCCCGTATCGGATACTTGCCGGAAACGGATACTCGCCGGAAACGCATAGAAACGTTTCGGATGAACCAGAAACGTTTCCGATGAAGTATCGCCCACGTTTCTTTGAAGTATCGGCTTCTTTCGATCAGCAATTCAGCATTCCCGTCGATTAGTGACACCAAAGGCGCGGTGGAGAGGCTTAGCAGCAGCGGCGGCGGCCATGGGTGTTAGGGTTTCGGAGTGGAGCAGCGGCGGTGGGAAGGAGAGGAGCGTAGGGTGAGAAAAGAAAGGGAAGTGAGAAATTAGAGGAGGGAAATCAGGATCTATTTTGACCCTCTGATAATACAAACAACATGGGCCGACTCTGGGAGAGATAATACACATACACAATACAATAAGACCATAGGGCCGACTAGGTAAACATGAGCCGGTTGGCCTTAAATACATATATATATATATATATATATATATATATATATATATATATATATATATATATATATATATATATTAAATCTGCCGTATCTCTGCCGTATCCGTATCTTAAAATTTTGAGTTTTTCCGTTTCCGGTATCCGTTACGTATCCGTTTCCCGGTGCCGTATCCGTTTCCGTGCAACATAGCTAGACGGGAATCAGAGAAGAAATGACAATACCAAAAAAATAGTAGGGAGACAGAGAAATAGGGTAGAGAAAAGTTGAATTGGAAATTGAGGAATAATGTTTTTTGACCTAGATTGCAGCGAGATATTAAAGATAGTCAGGAAGCGGCAAATTAAAAGGCGACAGTTTTTTCAAGATGACAGACAAAAAATAGCATCGCGCGTGTTTTTATTATTACTTTCATTTATGACGTTAAAATACGACATGCATCCATGTATGCCATAAATCCTTCAATTTCATAAAAGATGACATTATTTTTATGACATACATTTTTGTGTGTCATAAAATTAGTGTGTCGTAATTTGTATGTCAGTAAAAGCTATTTTTCTAGTAGTGTTGCATAGTGATCTATAAAACTAAAGGTATTTGTAAACATTTAAAACACAGATTTTAAATATGAAGAAGTCTTACCTTTTTAGCTCCAATGTAGCCTATTTCACCATATTTTTAAATTTGCAATGCTGTTTAGTTAAACAAAACGACTTCATTCAATTTGTAGTAGTCTTATAACACTAAAAGGAACATATGGAACTTAAAAGCATAACAACAAACAAGTAATAAAAGCATACATGATAATAGAAACATATGAAATACCTTTAATTCGTATTAGTTTAAGTTAGGGAAATCAAAATGATATTTTTCATTTTCTGCAATCACCAAATTATTTTTTATGTTCATCTCTTTCACCTTCATCAGTGATTCTACTTTGCCTTTTTCAACGTCTTGTTTATGTTTTCGTACAAATCCTGATGCATGAAAACTTGTACACTCACTATTCTACACATTAGAACGTAAATTTTGTAATTAAAATGATTTAAACATATCATTAAACATTTATACAACTATAGATTCAAGATACTTAGAGTAATCCAAAAATAATAATTTTGACCCGCCATCAAAAAGCATTTTCTTCCAAGGCCAATAAAAAATGAGATTATTTTTTTAGGGTTTATATACCCTAAGCTAATGGGCCAAGTCCACAAACAAAATCGCACCGTAGGAATGAATCGTATGTAAGGAGGCAAATCACAGGTGGCAGTTGGCTATTTTGGGGTATTTGCTAAATTTTATGATAAAACATTATGCAAGTTATATTACTCTTTTTCTCCAAATATAAACATATATACTTATGGTTTGACAATGCTTATCTAAGCATTGCTTCATCTTTACGTGGCACATGGTTCCACAATTAATAACATTAATAAATAAATTTATTGAATACAATCATCATGAATATTGCGTCGTACAATTTTGAAAAGTATAAAGTTCCCTTATCCAAATATTCAATTCCTAGGATCAAAGTAGCACTTGGTTGATCAAGTCGTTAATGTTCGACCAATCAGATGACACCAATTTGGCCTTTTGCATCCAAACTCTAGCCATTTTTTTCATATCCTTCCCCTCTTCATCGTCCATTAAGATCTTCACAAGCTTTTTTACCTGTTTTCTGTCGACAGCACTGTCGATCTCCATGCCAATGCCCCATTCATTACAGCTATACCAACAATTTGTCTGTTGTTCAGCAAAGAACGGCCAGCAAATCATAGGAACGCCACTCGATATACTCTCCAAGGTCGAGTTCCACCCACTGTGTGTCAGAAACCCGCCTATTGACGGGTGGTTTAGAACTTCTTCTTGAGGGCACCAACTTGCTAACAGTCCCCTGTCGCTCGTTGCATCTAGGAACTCTGGTGGCAGCATCGGGGAATCTCCAGAGACCAGGTCTGGTCGGATAACCCACAAAAAGTTCTTATTACTGTTAGCAAGTCCCCATGAAAACTCAACTAGTTGCTGGGGTGTCATCACGGCTATGCTTCCAAAATTCACGTAAACAACCGAATTAGGTTCTTTTGAGTCGAGCCATTCCAGGCATTCCGTTTCTTCTTTCCAGAGACTTGAACCCAAGTCCAGACCTTTGTCCTCTATATTGTCTGCGAGGGTATGTAAAGGCCCAATCGAGTACACATGAGGGTAGATCAAAGCGAGCTCCTTTAACACGTCATACTCTAGGTCCTCAAAAGTGTTTAGTATGATGGCCGATGCTCGTTTGGCTCTAGTAGTTTCTCGTACAACAAATTTGACCATGAAATCGTCTGGATCTGTAGTTCTGAGAAAACTTGGCATATCCTTCAAACGTATGCCTTTCATGCTAGGTATGCAATCAACGACTGTATCCAAGTACCCATTGGTTAAGTCGGCCGAATCTGCATGTTTAAAATAGAAATGTCAAAAACCAAAAGTAATGTAAACTTCCTTAAAGTACTAGAAAGAAAAAGAAAATGCATGCAATTGAGAAATTTACTGACATGAGCTGTCAAAGTTGATGTTCATTTGCATGAATTAATGTAGCTAAAAATGCATCAATGAAAGTGGTATTATCTAAGGTTAAATGATGTAGAACCTTTTAGTGGAATGAATCCCTGTTGTCTGAGAGTGCTATAGTGTACGTACGCCAAAAAGCCACAAGCACTAGTTGTCCAAAACAAAACTTCTGGGACGCCCAATTCATCTGCTGCGTCTAGTGTAAAGCTCATTACACCATCCGAAATTATACAACTCACTGGAGGTGTGGTCGTGGTATCATTGAGCTTAAATAGAAGCTTCTTAAAAGGTTCCAGAGACGTTTCAGAGGTGGACTTGCATAAAGAGGGGATGTCTTGGGTTGCATCTAGGTTTTCCGGTGGTGGAAGGCCATCAGGAATGGTCTCAAATTGGAAGGAAGGGTCGTGGCTGAGGGTGATGGAGCCCTGAGACTTGAGGAGGCGTTGGTGGTTGAATTCAGTGTTGACGAAGGTGATATGGAAGCCTTTCGAATGGAGGATCTTTGCTAGATTTAGCATGGGATTGATGTGGCCTTGTGCTGGAAAGGGTATGCACACTGCATGAGGTATATCATGAATGTATCCCATTGTACGTTTGAAATGTGTTCTTGTGAGGACAGGGTGTGTTTTAGATGACTTCTATGTGTAGGTTTTATAGGGCGCAAAATATAACTACGATGAAAACACAAAATTGATATGCATCAACGAAAATGAACTGTACAGCACTTAAAAAAAACAGCGCATAATTATTTACGTAACATTGGTCAAAGTCATAGCCCATCTTTCCGACCTTATATGCGGCTGAATAAATTATCCAAAATCAAACAACACGTGCCTTCCAAAAAGTACCGTATTAGCCTAACACAAACCTGCAATATAATACTCATTATTGAACCATAGTTCTTCCGTAAACACAAAAACATTAATATATCATACAAACTCAATTCAACTTTAATGCAAATTTTATTCAAATGGTTTACTAAAACATTTAAAATATCTTAGAGATTAATTTAAATTTTCATGAAATTTAACCATAATACCTACGTCTTTGAGTAGAACTTTGCAGATCATCACTTTAAACATCTTCTTCATTAACCCGGTTGTTTGGAACTTGTAGTTGTGAGGGATCAAAATGGAATTGAACTGGTGGTACGGGTTGATAGTTTGGATTTTGAGACAACACTGGTGGGAAATCTCCAACAAAGTCTCATTCACTGTTATCAAAATGCGTTACAACTCCAAGTGAATGAAGATACTTGCGTGGTAACCAAATGAGGTAGTAATAGAATAAAGAAATCCCTTATGATAAGTCATCAATGAGGGAACTCATATAGAACTATTTTGATTATTCTTTTGATAAAATATCAAACTGTTTAAGTCAAGCCAGTCGCAATTTGTAAGGAGTCGAAATATTTATAAAAATGGGTTTAGGAGTTAGGAACTCACTAGAAATTGTAAGGTAGAATACTATCTTGAAAGAAGGCGTACAAATATTTATCATCGAGAATGGGTACATTCTCAACTTAGTGATTTTAGGAAAGCAATCATTTGGAGGATAGAGAATCATAACATTTAAAACCTTTCTCTCCTCAAAATGAAGGACCTGGCAAATTGTTTGTACAACGTTTCATGGTGTGAATGCAGTTCCGTACGTTTTATAGAGTCAGCGGTTAAGCTATGGGTTTGGCATGTGGCGTGAGGGGATCTAATCCTCGATAACAATGAGAATACCAATGACGTCAGAAGGACTCAAACGAATGTATGAAACGATATGAGTTGAAGGATAACTCAAAGTTATAGGAAATTTCTGTTTGTCGACGAAGTGCGAAGTTGAACTGGGAATGAAAAGCGTAAGGTCGAAGATTGTTCCAGAAACATGTGAATAATTTGGAAAGTGTAAGACGATGGTACACTTGATAATATTAATCGTGGTTCTAGGGACCATGAACTAAAACCTAGAAATTTTTGACATAAGGGGAAGCGGTTTGTGCATTACGATATATGAAGTAAGGATGGTAGGGTAAGCATTCCCAAAATGGAGGTTTAGAATCAAGATATATCCTAGCTTAAGTCTTAAGCTCAACACGGAAACGATCCTAAGGCTAAAATCGTAACGCAAAAGGAAGGTCTCACGTATCGGTCAATTATGGGTTAAACTTCTATGTCTCCTCGTGAGTTATATCGGAAATACTCACCAATGGTTTTCAAGTCGTGACTATTCATGGCGACTCAACTGTCCCTTAACGCGTAGCTCCTATTGTCGCCCTTGCTGGCATCGGAACCCTTTTCTTAGTCGTAAGTCAGGTACGCAGACGATAAAGAGGTATTGCGATAATGTTGATACTAGTGTCGACTTAGGATTGTCAATAGTGGCTCTTAATAATACTAATACTATCAAAATATTTATGTTAAACATTGGCGTGGTTACTAATTACTGTATGATTTCCGAGTTTTTACTCCGTTGCCCATTATGCTCACACTTAGGTATTTGTCGGTCAAACCCTAGTCAAACGTAGTTGATCAGGCTACATCTTCCAATGATTTGATAACATCTTATACTAAGTCTAATCATAATGTTCAACTTAAACTCTAATGCTCTTGGATTGTTGTATTGTGATACTATCTTTGTTTGTATGCCTATACTTTTATATGAACACTATTATATTCTTAAAGTATAATCGTAGGTTATAATTTTTAGCCAGAGGTATAAGTCCCCGTATCTATAGTTGTATTTCTTACATAGAAAAATATACTTAGTTCGCCATAGACAACTGCTCTAATACCAATTTGTCACACCCCCAGACCACGATGGTGAGGAAGGATAAGACGGAAGACGAGAAGCCGACCAAGCAGTTGCTTTAATAAGGCAAGATGTAGGCGAAATCGTCAGAGGGCGGAACGAATCATAGTATCACAACCATTGAATACGTTGAAACATAAGTAGATAAACATCCATCATACATTATAATTGGAAGGTTACATTGTTCAAATAGTATTGTTTCAACCCAATTATAGTATGATAACAAAATAAACAAAAGAGATGCCTCCGCATCCCATCCCAAAAGGTTAGTCGTACCTGACTAATTGTTACATGAGAATACAAGTAATTTTGCAAGTGTCAACATTACGTTGGTGAGTTCATAAGATTTTTGTAGTGAGAAACTTAGTGATTTCTTTGTGAAAACCCATAGCGTATGTACCAAGAATAACGATGTTTTTTTAACGTTATTATAGTTTTAAATCCATAAATCCTTTGTGTAAGTAAAACCGTAATCATCTAAACCTTGATAAATTGTAGTTTTAATTTCATAAAACCCGTAAGTAAAACCATACTTATATTTGTAACTTGTTAGAATGTAGTTTTAATAGCATAAAACTCGTATGTATAAGTAAAACCATACTTATATTTGTAACTTGTTAAAATGTAGTTTTAATACCATAAAACTCGTATGTATAAGTAAAACCATACTTATATTTTTAACTTGTTAAAATGTAGTTTTAATACCATAAAAATTGTATGCATAAGTAAAATCGTACTTGTATTTGTATCTTATTGAAATGTAGTTTTAATTTCCATAAAACTCGTATGAGAAATCCATTTCCTTATAAAATATAGTATTGTAACCCAGAAAATCCAATATTTTCTTATAAAAGTGTTGTAGTCTAAAAAACCCAAAGACCAATAATGTACAAGTATTTCGGTACTTAAAAAAAAAGTATTACATAGTTTTAATCTAGTATAAAACTATTTAAAAGCATGTTCCCACGTAAACTAAATGTATCGTTGATTTCCCATATAAGACTCCCTATAACCATACTGTGACCAATGTAGGCCTGCTGTGACATTCTTCAGGCATCAGAATGTTAGACATTTGTCACCCTAGACCTGCCGGTCTAGCTGTAGCTAGCAGCTTAGGTCCGGGATTGTCAGTCTCGTATAGATCTATACATAAATATCACGCTCTCTTACCAAGACTCTAGTTATAAATTCAGGACTTTTAGTATGTGTACTTTTCCATGATAATAAAATAGTCTATATATATATATATATATATATATATATATATATATATATATATATATATATATATATATATATATATATATATATATATATATACTTCATATAATTATTTGTTTTGTTCCAAAAAGTCATGATAGTGTTTGTACCCATAAACTATACCTATTATAGTTTATTTTAACTGTTTCGTTGTACATATGTATATAAACATATATATAAGTTAACTTGTTTAAATGTTCATAAAACATCTTTTTAAGTTATTTCCCACAAAAATTGTGTAATAACTTGGTTATAACCATTTTTGCTAGGAAAGTCATGTTGCATTCATAAAAACGTAGTTTTTATTAGTTGTACTTTTGTGACTTTTCCTTAGAACTTCTAACATATTTTTGTTCATAGTTTTCATAAATGTGTATTTTTACTAACATTTCACATCATAATGTTCAGAATACTTGGATCTAACGTTATTTCAAGTAGAAAACATTTTTACACAAAAACTAGTTAAAAACATGTATAAATAACCATTTTTCATGGTGTAAACTTGTATTCTCCCCCTAAAACTTGAATAAAGATGAAAAAGAGGGGTATGAACTCACCCTTGAAGCGTGATTTAACTAAAAACGAGCTTGATCTTAGGTTTGAACTTGAACAACGCTCCGAAATAATGACATTTTTGAACGGAAACCGGTGGTCAACGGCGGCTGAACAGCGGCGAAGCGGTGGCCGGAGGTGGTGGATGGTGGGGATGTGGGCTGATTTCTAGAGAGAAGGGGAGAGTTCGGGTATGTCGCATGTATATATAGGATTTAGTGGGTATCGGATATGGAGGTGAAGATGATGGTGTGATGAGATGGGGAGATATGGCTGCCGATTTGGGAGGGGGGGGGGGTAGGGTGGGGTGTGGTCTTTTATAAAATATACACTATTTTTATAAAATTGGGTGTTTTTATAAAACACGGTAAAAACGTTTTGCGTATTTTTATATGTTTTCGGAGATATAATTTTATAAATCAATATTATGTGTAAAAATATTAGTAAACACCCATTTAGATTGATTCGTAACTCATTAGACGAAGATATACGCGTTTAAGCGCGGTATTCTTCCGAATATGCGATATTTAGCATTTTACCAGAAAATAAATTTGGTTATGAAATTAAATACTAGACAATATTACGCTTCTTAATATGTGTTCCGTTATTTCATTTTTGAGGTTTAAGGCATCACGTTTTGTATTTTAGTGTCCAAACCCTGTGTACATTTATCGTTCCTAGCGTTTAACTGTTGTAACTTTCACATGCGAACTCCGTTTTCGACGTTCTATATGTCTACGGATTCGTGTTCACGAATACATCTTTTTATGAACATTATTAACACCAAAAGAATATTTGTATGATTATCGAATTTTTACGCTATTGTAGTTTATTATCCGTATTTACAACGTTTACTCGATAATTGATTTGAATTAGCGTACGTAGTATTATAATATCCAATAATACATCGTAAAGGTTATGAAAATTACATTTCAATATATTGACCTAACGTACGCTTCAGTTGACTTAGGTTGACTTTTGTTAAGCAATTTGACAGTTGTCACAATCGGCCACATTGCAGCCTAACCCTAATCGCCATGTAACCCTAGTGGCCTTGTAACCCTAGCTACCGCCTCACAACCGCTGCCACCCTTTCTTCCTCCACGGATCAATCATCTATGGCTCTCCTTGCTAGCTTTACCACTGTTGAGAAACAATCTCACAACACCCACAAATTCGCATTTACCCTTACCTAAACCAACTATGGATACTGGAAAGCTATGCTTCAACCCTTCCTCCAAACACATAACTATTATGGCTATGTAAACGGTACGATCCCATGTCCTACAAAACACCTCCCTGCTGTTGCAGCCACCGCTGCTGATCCCAAACCCGAACCCAGAGACAATCCAAACTATTCTGTCTAGGTCGCTAATGATGCCCATGTCTGTATGCTGATCATCTCCACCATCTCCGAATCATCAATCCGACATGTACAAGGTACTACCTCTCAAGAACTCTGGCTTACTTTTCAACACGCATATGCGCCACACTCCTCGTCTCGAGAATACACTCTCAAAACTCAATTGCTGAGAATCGACATGAAAGGAGATGAAACTGCTGATGCCTATTTGAATCGTGCTCAAGAATACTCTGATGCCCTAGCAGCCATTGGCTCTCCTGTTTCCGACAAAGACCTAGTCATGCTTGCTGTTTCCGGTCTATGAGAAGAATACAACATTCTCAAATCCACCATAACCACCAGATAGTTTCCTACTACCTTTCCCGAACTTCATGCTCTTATCAGTGATCATGACTTCATGATGGGGAAAACACGGAACCCTACCACACCATCTGTTCAAGCATTTCATACAACTACGAATGAAGCCTCGACACCCACCGCCTCAGCCTTGGCTGCTCAACTGGGCTCTTTCACCGCCGCCCTTAACTCTTTTGGCTTCAACATTGTTCCAAACTCATCCACTGCCTCTCCATCAACATGTCCTCGGGCTTACTTCGGCTCTAGGAACAGTAATTATGCCTCGTACAATCGCGGAAGACGTGGATCATCTCGTAGGAACAACAATCGTGGATGTGGTGACCAACAATTCAGTTGAGCTTTGAATCAAAACGCCATCTACGGCACTTATAATTGGTGTGGTATAGGCCATCTTCCATCACAATGTCCAAACGGAAATCCAGCCACCATCTGCACGCGCCCAAGCGCCAACTTTGCTAAGACTCATGCCTCCACAAGCTCCAACTCATGGTTTCCCGACACTCGTGCTAATGCCCACATCACACCTGATCTTGCCGGTATGGACGACTCTCGACCATATCACGCTGGTGACAATCTACTCGTTGGTGACGGTAAAGGCCTCCCTATCCTCCACATTGGTTCCTCTCGCATTTTCTCACCAAACAAAACTTTTCAACTCTCAAACATATTACACGTTCCACACATCACAAAACAACTTCTTTATGCTCAAAAATTCTGCTTAGATAACAAAGTTTTCTTTGAATTTCACACTTCTTTTTTGCCATTAAAGATGAGTCTACACGCACTGCCCTTCTCACGAGCCCAGTGAAAATAGCCTCTACTCGCTCAACTTTCAGTCGCTCACGTCCAAGTCCACTTCTCCCATTGCCTTCTTCGTTGCTCGTGCATCTCCCATCACATGGTATCGGCAACTTAGGCATCCTCATCAGAGTCTTTTACATTTTATGCTTTCTAGTTTCTCTCTTCAGTTACAAACAAATCTGTATCTAGTTTTTGTTTATCGTGTCATCTAGGAAAAATCATCAAAATTACATTTACCTGTCTCGTATTTTTTTAGTAATAAAAGTCTTGATTTGGTTTATTGTGATGTGTAGGGACCAGCTCCCATTCTTTCTCCTAATGTTCATCGTTACTTCTTATTATCTGTTGACCACCATTCCCGCTACATGTGGATTTTTCCTATATCTAAAAAATTTGATGTCTTCAATCTTTTTCAAAACATCATAACTATAGTGGAAAGACAATTTTCCACCAAACTCAAGCTTGTTCAAACCGAAAGGGGTGGTGAATTTCGTCCCGTGTCTAACCTCTTTGCCCCCATACCAGTATCCAAAATGGCTTTATAGAACGTCGTCATAGACATGTCGTGGAAACCGGTCTCACCCTCATGGCTCAGTCTCACACACCTCAGTGTTTCTGGCACTTTTCTTTTGAAACTGCTTTCTATTTAATCAATCACATGCCCTCTCGCACCTCTCAAAAGATATCTCCCTTTCAACACATATTCCACCGTACTCCCAGTTACTCCTTCTTACGAGTCTTTGGGTGTCTCTGTTTTCCATACTTACGACCATTGACAACGCCTAGTGATATCAAGTATTTTAGGCGTTGTTGAGCCCTGTTCTTAATAAAATTATATCAAATATGTCTGGGTATTCTCACTTTTCGTGCCAAGACTTGTTTGGAGAAAAAGAATGGAAACAGGGACTAAAAGCGTGCAAAAGGAAGAAGTTTGGAAAGAATGAAAAATCAAGGGAACTCGTACGCGCGCTGCGGATATATCATCTGCGCGACGCAGGCTTGAGGCGGTGGAACACATTCAAGTACCGAAGAATCGGGAAGAGATCAGTACGCGCGCCGCGGATTTCACTTCTGTGCGGCGCGGTTGCGGGAAATTTGCAAGTATAAATAGATGCATTTCCAGCCGAAAACCCTAGCAAAGACCGGGTGTAAAATCGACCTTGAAGCTCTTTGACTCCAGGATTTCGTTTCAGCAAGCTCTTAATTGGTATTTTATGATTTTTGATTTAATTTCCTTTTAGTAGCAAGTAGTCTTTGTAGCTTAAGTCCTTGGGAGTGACCACCACTGACTTTGAGCACTTAGGTTTCTGATTTAGCAACATTTGGTTACTGTTTGAATGTTTGGAATTCGGATTTGGTGAATGAAAAGCATTTGGTTACATTTAATCTTAGCTTTTCAGTGTTTTATGCTTGTGTTTGGTTTTGGATATTTGATCTTTGTTTGGATGTTGTTTGACCTTGTTGGGACTGTTTTCCTTTGTTGAAATCAGTAGCTAATTAGGTTAGTTTGTAAGCATTAAACCTTGGCTAGTAACTGTTCAGTAGAACTTTAGTTAGTGGCTAGTTTGTGCTTTGCTTTGTTTTGCTAGTTTGGATGCCTTTGATTGCTTCTGATTCAGAGATGTACTTCTGATTTCAGCAAGTGACTAGGTTATTTGAGCATAGCTTAGCTTGGCTTGGATGTGTTTGATCATTGCTTTTGTTTGCTAGTGATTAGGAAGATAGAAACCGGATCCTCCGACTGTAGCTGTGACACTACTAGTTGGTAATCTCTCATCTAGCCTAACCACGAAGCTCCTGCGGATCGACCCTGACTACCGCTATACTAATGTGTGTTAGGTTTTCTCTTATTTTTGACCGCACGACGACCTAGCCGTGTCAAATTTTGGCGCCGTTTCCGGGGAGCTGTGAGCTTAGATTAGGTGATCTGTAGGATTTAGTTTCTGATTTTTGATGTTTAATTTTAGTTCACTGATTTTTGGTATGTGTACATCCTTATAATGGGTGATTACATGTACCCGGATCAGTATGATTATTATGAAAATCCGGCCAACACCTATTACGAGGATGATTGCTACAATGGATCACCCGATGACAATAGATGGCGGACCGAGGAATCATCTCAGCCTGAAAATTCTGCAACTTGGGCCCAACTTTGGGTGTTCATGTATAACAACTACCATGAGCAGAAGGACCAGGATGAAGCTCTTGAAAAAGTGCAAGCTTCTTTAGATAGGTTAGAGGAAAGTTGGAATTGTTCACCACCTTCGCCAGAACCGGAGGCGAGTGATTTTCATACCAATAATAATGTGTGTGAACTTGCATCACCTGAATATGTGATGGAAGGGCATACACCGTGGGAAAGTCAAGAGACCATTGAGATGGTCGAAACGGTTGTTGAGGAAGAGGTTGTAGGTGACAATGCTACCTTTGACTCAACAACTTTTGATGTTTTTGAGGGTTTTGAGAATGTTGAGCTGGTGATGAGTGAATCTGTACCATCATCAGACAATTTGGTTGATGAGGATGTTGTGGAGGGGACCGTAAGTGACAGTATAGATCCCAGCCCAACAATTCCCGAATTTGTTGAAATTGTTGATGTTTTTGAGGAAGGGGGTGTAGATGACAATATTACCCCTGACCCTATAATTTTTGAAAATTTTGAGAAATTTGAAAGCAAGGATCCGGTGATGGGTGACTTTGCACCACCATCAGATCAAATAAGTCACTCACTCTTGGTTCCGATCCACCTGTTGGACGATGACCAAGAAGTTGATGCTGACACATTAATATTTGAAAATAAAAAACATGATTTTATCACCACTCATGATCCATTCATGAATGGAAAATTAGATGTGATCAATACCATCGATGAGGACATATGGAAGCATCCTGATATGTTGCCTTCCGATCCCACTCGATTGGAAAATCTCTACTGGCATTGCAAGCCAAAATTGCAACCTGAAGATAGCATGCGAGACACTAGCAACCGATGTTTGAAACAACTACTGGGAGCGGCACTAGACGCGCTTCATGTCAAGCCTTTGACTTTGAAGAGATATAGAAGGAAGGATCGAGCTTGGAGGTTCAAAGCTACTTCCAAGCACTCGCGGGAAATCATCAGGAGACGGCAACTGTGCAGCAGCAGGAGAACTGACAAGCCATTCGACCCAGGAAAGTTTGTGGAGCAGTGGGTCAACAAAGGGGCAGTGGTGACTGAAAATCAGCAAAGGAAGAAGGCATACGATCCACCGTAGCTGTAGAAGGACTGTATGTCTGGCTGAAGACGTTAAACTTAGCGCTTGTTGGGAGGCAACCCATCGTGTCATAAGTTAGGATATATTTCTTTGAATAAAATACAAAAATACATCAATCTTTTTGCAGGTACTAGTGGTTTGAAATAAGTGTGGGGTCATTTGAGAAGTTTTGAAATTTTTGAAGTCCGCGCAGCGGGTATTTGAATTACGCGACGCGGGATCGTAAACCAACCCGATGCACAGGGGTTGATTTGGACACACGCGACGCGCAAAGCGTAAACCCGCGACGCGGTAAACGATCAGTCGGTTTTCTCCTTTATAAGGTAAGCCGCGGCTCATACGACCCACACGCGACTCGGAGTTCTGGTTATCGAAATTCTCTTGCAATTTTTCTTGCTCATTTTGTTCCCAATGCTAAGGTACGCCTTTCTAACTATCTATTACTCGTTAAAACTAGCGATTAGGTAGTTAATTTTAGTGATTTGCCCAAAATAGTTCAAAACGTAGAATCGCTAATGCTAGCTCATAGGGTGTTTGTTCTGCCAAATGGAGACCCTAGATGAGCTAGTCGGCACCTAGGCTACCTTGTGGTATGATTATATTGAGATTTAGCAGGTTAAATTGAGAATTTGAATCGGGGTTTGGAAACAGCCGCACGCCGCGCCCTTGCTCTTGGGCCGCGCCGCGGTGCGGCAAGGAAGACAGGGACTGATTTTGCAAAATTTTTGTTTTGTGGCTATATTTTCCTTTTTGCAGATGATGTTCAGATTGGAGCATGCTTTTCTCCAGTTCCCCGCGGAGCTTGCCAGTTCGGCAGAGTACACCTCGCGGAGAGACGCATTGAGGGGTCGTCGGGTTCTAGAGGCGACGGTTATTGATAGAGATATATTGAGGGACGCAGGGCTCTGGGGAGCGATCGAGCCGTTTTTGCATCGTACCTGGACCCATGAGGAGGCATCGTTTACTTGCCGTGGATGGGACCGGATCATGGCCACTGACGAGGATGTGGTCTATACGGAGCTTCTCCTGGAGTTCCTGTCTACTATCCATTTCGCTCCCAGGGCATCGGATCCACGATCCAGGCTCGTACGCTTTCGTTTAGGAGGTGAGCACAGGGAGTGCAACCTTCGGGAGTTCGGGAGGCGCACAGGCCTATACACTCCAGCAGACCTCCAGCATCGCTATTTCACCCGGTTCTTCGGGTCCTGCATTCAGGGGGAGCCGGACAGGGCTCCCAACATGGAGATTTGGACACCATTGTCCAACGTCAGGTACGAGGCAGGGACCTCGAGGGAGAGCCATCTATGCGATCCACTTCACCGTCTCATGCACCGGATCGTCTCCACCTCCATCATGCAGCGGGAGGGAGGCGAGAAGGTGTCGGGCGATGACATGACATTTTTGTGGGCTCTCCTCGACCCGTCCCGATTCCTCCATCTCCCCTTCGCCCTTGCGGTTGCTCTCTCCACCCACTCTACCGGCGCCTCCACCAGCAGCCCACTAGCCAGGGGGTATTTTATTACCCGCCTGGCCCGCTCCTATGGTATTCTTACTGCCTCCGTGGCAGCCTCTTTGACCGCTCTGCCTCCATCGCGCACTACAGCACGCACTTTGGAGAGGATGCGGCTCATTGAGCTGCAGCGCCCGGGGCAGTACATCCGGGCACCGACCGAGCCTCCTCAGGCACCTCAGCCCGCGTATGCCCAGCCTGGTAGGAGACGCAGGAGGCCAGAGCCCGCAGCCCCGACAGAGCCACATCAGGAGGACATAGCGGCCATCCATCGGTTGGAGGCCCGAGTTGCGAGGATGGAGGACCAGCTCGAGTGGATCGGGGAGGTACTTTTGGAGTTGGCCACTCAACAGGGCCGACGTCCCCGACCATTCCCAGCTCGGACCCACGATCATGAGGCCGGACCCTCCAGGCCGCCTGGTAGTGATTGATGTATCTTTTTCTTTCTTTCTTTTTATTATTTTTTTTTGGGATATATGTACAAACTTATGACACTTCTATCTGTATATTTCTGTTCATGTTTTATTTGTCATGTGTGTTTTTAATTTGTTTGTTGAGTTATGCATGATATACCAACTTGAGAAGGAGTTGTCTCAGACAAGTGTGGGGTCACCGTGCGCCCTCCACTTGTCACGACCACCGGCGTGTTCACTGTAGCGCTACAACTCCAGAATACGAAATCGAGGATCCATCTGTACGCAATTATACCTGTGATATTGAGCACCAAGCAGTCTATCGTCCAAAAAGGGGTAACTCTTTCTCCCTTGTTTTGAAATAATTTTGTACAACGGGGACGTTGTACGGTTTTAAGTGTGGGGTGTGGACGGTCGAAAGAGAATTTTTTTTGAAATTTTTGCAGAAATGATCAATTTTTCAAATTTTTAGCAATATTTTTCAAAATTTTTTAATAAATTGCAATTTTGAAATGAATGGTTTGTGATTGTGATAGCATTAGTATTTTTCAAGAAATGCTGTTTATTTGTGATCATGCTATTAGTTAGTCAAATAAGTTGAGTTTTACGAGTTTAGAAGATTGAACTGTTTTAGGATTGGAGTTTAGGAAGGAAAAGTCAGTCTGTGGCTCATGTTGTTCGAGCCGGTAGGTCTAAAATGGGTGGGCCTTATGCACCTTACCACCTAAGATCGTCTGGTCTGGGATGGTATTTCTGAAAGCTCGCTACACGGACAACATCGAAAGTCATGGACAATTCCTTAATGGCCTTTAGAATCTGAATGAGTAAGTACACTTCATTGTGGACAGAAAGTTTGTAATCAAGGGTTCTCTAGAAAGCCATGAATTCCAAAGAACAATTCAATTATGTTTTCGCGAACTATTTCACTCTAACTCAAAGAGCAATAAACTTTGAAACTAAACACAGTCAGAAATTGTTTGATTCTTCATTATAATTTGTTAAAAACTCTCTTGCTTGGGGACAAGCAAGGCACAAGTGTGGGGTGTTTGAAACCGCCTAGTGATATCAAGTATTTTAGGCGTTGTTGAGCCCTGTTCTTGATAAAATTATATCAAATATGTCTGGGTATTCTCACTTTTCGTGCCAGGACTTGTTTGGAGAAAAAGAATGGAAACGGGGACTAAAAGCGTGCAAAAGGAAGAAGTTTGGAAAGAATGAAAAATCAAGGGAACTCGTACGCACGCCGCGGATATATCATCTGCGCGACGCGGGCTTGAGGCGGTGGAACACATTCAAATACCGAAGAATCGGGAAGAGATCAGTACGCGCGCCGCGGATTTCACTTCTGCGCGGCGCGGTTGCCGGAAATTTGCAAGTATAAATAGATGCATTTCCAGCCGAAAACCCTAGCAAAGACCGGGTGTAAAATCGACCTTGAAGCTCTTTGACCCCATGATTTCGTTTCAGCAAGCTCTCAATTGGTATTTTATGATTTTTGATTTAATTTCCTTTTAGTAGCAAGTAGTCTTTGTAGCTTAAGTCCTTGGGAGTGACAACCACTGACTTTGAGCACTTAGGTTTCTGATTTAGCAACATTTGGTTACTGTTTGAATGTTTGGAATTCGGATTTGGTGAATGAAAAGCATTTGGTTACATTTAATCTTAGCTTTTCAGTGTTTTATGCTTGTGTTTGGTTTTGGATATTTGATCTTTGTTTGGATATTGTTTGACCTTGTTGGGACTGTTTTCCTTTGTTGAAATCAGTAGCTAATTAGGTTAGTTTGTAAGCATTAAACCTTGGCTAGTAACTGTTCAGTAGAACTTTAGTTAGTGGCTAGTTTGTGCTTTGCTTTGTTTTGCTAGTTTGGATGCCTTTGATTGCTTCTGATTCAGAGATGTACTTCTGATTTCAGCAAGTGACTAGGTTATTTGAGCATAGCTTAGCTTGGCTTGGATGTGTTTGATCATTGCTTTTGTTTGCTAGTGATTAGGAAGATAGAAACCGGATCCTCCGACTGTAGCTGTGACACTACTAGTTGGTAATCTCTCATCTAGCCTAACCACGAAGCTCCTGCGGATCGACCCTGACTACCGCTATACTAGTGTGTGTTAGGTTTTCTCTTATTTTTGACCGCACGACGACCTAGGCGTGTCAACCATATAATTCCCACAAAATGGATTATCGCTCCACCCCATGCCTATTTCTCGGTTACAGCCCCTTTCACCATGGCTATCGTTGCCTTGATTTGTCATCTGAATGAATCTACATTGCCTGTCATGTCCGATTTGATGAATCCTCTTTTCCATTCGAAAAAACCCCTACACTAATCTCTCTTCCCACATCCTCGTCATCCTCTCAATACACCTCAATGGCATCTCCTCACGAAACATGCGCCTCGGGCTTGGTTCCAGCGCCTTTCTCTGGCGTTGCTTGCTCTTGGCTTTCATGGATCCAAAACAGACCCCTCGCTTTTCATCTACTCCAAAGCTGGCACCCTTCTCTACAAGTTGATTTATGTTGATGACATCATCATCACTGGCAACAACAGTGATGCGATCAACAAAATTGTTACTCAGCTTGGTAACACATTTGCCATCAAACACCTTGGGCAGCTAAACTACTCATTGGGCATCGAAATTGTTCCCACGGTAATAATGTCATTTTATCTCAAAAGAAGTGCATCAATGACTCCAACCCGACACCTTCTCCGATGATCTCTTCACCCCCGCTGTCCATCAATGACAGTCCGACTTTCTCTGATCAGGCGAAATACAGAAAAGCTGTTGGGGCTCTCCAGTACGCTACCTTATCTCGTCCCGACATCACATTCGTTGTCAACAAGGTATGTCGGTTCATGCATGCCCCTACTAAGAATCACTAGTCTGCTGTCAAGAGAATTCTTTGCTACCTGAAAGGTACCATTAACCACGGCATGCTCATTCGCCAATCCTCCGGTCATCATCTTCATGCCTTCACCAATACCCACTGACAGGATCCGCAACATCTCCATCATCGCTTACGGTATTCTCAGACGCGGACTGGGCTGGCTGTTTGGATGACCGTCGATCCACGGGGGGAATTAGCTATATATCTCGGCTCCAATCTAATTTCATGGACCGTCAAAAAACAACTCACTATATCACGCTCATCCACATCTGAATACAAAGCTCTTGCGGATACCGTCGCTGAACTCACATGGCTCCAAGAGCTTCTTGGAGAACTAGGCATCAAATCACCATCTGCTCCTGTACTGTGATGTGATAATATTGGAGCAACCTATCTCTCAGCCAATCATGTGTTTCATGCGAGAACAAAACACATAGAAGTTGATTTCCACTTTGTCAGAGAAAAAGTTGCCAAATGAGAGCTTAAATTCCAGTTCATATATACACATGACCAGATCACAGACATATTCACGAAACCGCTACCGACTCCCAGATTCCTCTTTCTACGATCCAAGCTTCAGGTCGTTCCCCGCCCTTAGTTTGCAAGGGCGTATTAGACATATTTGAAATATTGTTAGACTAGATTGTATCTATGTGTAATTAGTCTATCTATATATAGAGGACTCTGTACATCATTATTGAATACAAAAGAATACGATTCTATTATATCAAAATGCAAAATCTAGCATTGAAAGCATTATTAAAAAGCTATCAAACACACCTTTAGAAAGCATTATTAAAAAAACAGAAAAAAGTCAAAATACATACATTAAAAAATACCAAAATAATATAATTAGAAAAAGATAAAAGTTTATCAAAAACATTATTCCATTAAAACAACACATATTTGGTAAATATTTTAAAAACAACACTTATTTGATAAATAATTTTTTCAAAAACACTATTTTTGTCAAAAACTCTTTAAAGGATCCGGTTTTAAGCCGATCATTTAATGTAGTAGAAAAACACGATTTTGACTTTTGATCGACCATGTTATTATATAGTTATCTATTTTAACTAATGGAATGCAATAAATCATTCTTGAAATAAAACAATTCCTTCATTTTTATTAAATTTTATTCCTTAAAAATGGATTATTACATTATTTTATTTATATAACTTTCAAGGACATTTTTTTTCAATAACTTCATGATTTTAATTAGATTGTTATCATATATTATACGGTATATAGTTAAACCTCACGTAAATTTACATATAAATATAAACATTATTCCAATTTTAAAAACAAACAAAACAAGCTCATGGAAATTAGAATGTCATTACTCATTCCATAACTTTAATCACTATCTTTTTCAATCACTCCATTTGATCCAAATAAATAGACCCTAAATGCTTTTTTTTCTAAAAAGAGTAAGTACCAAATTTCATGTTTACGGTAAAGGCTAAGCAAATGACATAACATGCATTATATTCCTACGAAACCCTACAATGGATACAACTGTAGACTCTAAGAATTTACCACTTCCCTCTCAGCCAAACAATACAGACCACTCAACAAAAGAAATAAACTTCTCAAAACCTTTAGGAATATCAAGCTTGTCTTTAAATTTCTGACGGAATGCTTTTTAAAATAGTCTCAAGTTTTATGCAGGCACACATACCTCCAAAAAAAACCTTATCAAGACTTGTAGTCAGTGAGGGTAGATCTTCTTTATGAATACATGTAGACTCAAACTTAGGCAGATCTTCTTTGTCGGCAGGGTGAAATGTGCATCTTTCTAGGGTGAAATGTAACTCGGTTAAAGGACAAACCTCAAGTAATTCACTCAACTTAGCCCTACTATTATCCTTTTTGTGAAACACAAAGGATTCAAACCCCAAACAGCCACTGAAGTCTATGTAGACAATGTTTTCTAGATATCCAGTGGGAGCGTGAATTTCCACCAAATCGTAACATTCTTTAAATATTAACCTTCTAAGTTTTGGAGTCAGACCAAGGTCAAGGGTCCTCAACTTTGAATGATGAATGACGAGAGATCTGAGATTTTGACATTCACCTGTCATGTGAAGTTCTTCTAAATAATTACAGTTTATAATTTCTATGTCGTGGAGATCCGGAGTCAGCCCAATGTCGAGGGTCCTTAGCTTTGACTCAATTACTCGTAGGATCTTGAGATTTAGACATCTACTAGGCATGTGAAGTTTCTCCAAATTAATAAACCTTATAAGTTGTAAATTAATGAGATTCAGGGTCATCCCAATGTCAAGGGTCCGTAAATTTAAACCATAGAGATATATGTACTTAAGATTTAGACACATGTGCGACATGTGAAGTTCTACCAAATCATCACAGCTAAGAAGAGACAATATCTCAAGATTCGGAGCCTGTCCCAGGTCAAGGGTGCTCAACTTTGAACCAGAAAGTTTGAGGTCTTTGAGCTTTAGACATCCATCGGGCACATTAATTTGTACCAAATTATAGCATTTGTCAAGATCTAAATTCTCAAGATTTGGAGTCAGTCCAAGGTCTAACATCCGTATCTTTGAACCATCAAGATGGATGGATTTGAGCTTTGAACATTCGACAGGCATGTAAAGTTCTACTGAATCACTGTTAAGATCTAACTTCTCAAGATTTGTAGTCAGCCCGAGGTTAAGCGTCCTCAACTTTGAATCATAAATTTCGAGGGATCTGAGCTTTGAACATTCAACGGGCATATAAAGCTCTACCAAATCACCATGTCCTCTAAGCTCCAATTTCTCAATATTTGGAATCAATCCAAGGTCAAGCGTTGTCAACTTTGAACCGTTGAATTCGAGGGATCTGAGCTTTGGACATCCAACCATCATGTAAAGTTCTACCAAATCACCGTCCAGACCTAACTTCTCAAGATTTGGAGTCAGACCAAGGTCAAGGGTCCTCAATTTTGAACTATGAATTTCAAGGAATCTGAGCTTTGAACATTCTACGGGCATGTAAAGTTCTTCTAAATCACCGTTAAGATCTAACTCCTCAAGATTAGGAGTTAACCCGAGGTTAAGCGTCCTTAGCTTTGAACCATGAAGTTTGAGGGATCTGAGCTTTGAACATTCATCCGGCATGCAAAGCTCTACCAAATCATCAAGTCCTTCAAGCGTCAATTTCTCAAGATTTGGAGTTAACCCAAGGTCAAAGGTCCTCAATTCTCGCCCACTAAGTTGAAGGAATCTGAGTTTGTTAAGAACCTAACATAAGAAAATATTACAAAATGAATATTGTTATAATAACAAAGCCATATATGTATCGCATTATAATTTATCATGTAAAATAACTAATCAACCGAAATTCTACCTTTCTTTCTCCCCCTTCCCAAAGTTGTATGATATTGCTGAAATCCATCTGAAGTGCGACAAGATTATTTGCTTGAAAATTTTTGGGTAAAGACCCAAAAGGATACCCGTTCCAACGCAGATATTGTAAAGCATCTGGAAAGTATGGGCTGAATTTATTAGGTTTCCAATTACAACACAGAAATTCTAAAACATCTAGAAAGTTTGGGAGGAGTTTATTAATTCCTCCATTCGACTCGAGAGCCTCCGCATCAAGAAACCGAAGTTCCTTCATATTTCTAAGACCTTTCATAAAGATTTCCGGACTGAGTCTCCCATGGTAGAATTGTATACATCTTGTTGCTTCAGTACCCTGTAAACAAAAAGCAATCACCATGAAACTTGTGTTGTAGAAAATTTTAACATGTTAGTTTCACCAACTTACAAATAAACTTTATCCTTACCAAGTCATTAGTAAATATATCTTCAACTTCCTTGCTATCCCACAATCGACTATGTGTGTTAGGCATATGAGGGTGCACACGACGAACAATATTTCTGCCCATTTCTGCAAAATGGTCATGCATGCCCACACACTCATCATCGCCAATACTTATGAGAGATCTTTGCTCAAGAACCCTTAAACCAATTCTAGGATGAAACCCACAGCTTTCAAGTGCGTTGATTGTTGAGTCTTTCGACCAACCTTTTAGTATGGTTGCAACATCTAGAAATATTTCCTTGTAATCATCGTCTAGACCCGTATAGCTTAATTCCAACACCTTCTGAGTTTCCTTTAAAGGAATCTTTTCTAATCTGGCTAGGGCTTCTTCCCATTCAAGCTTACTTTTACCACATAGAAATGAACCCAAAACTTTGATTGTTAAGGGAAGACCATCAGCATAACATACAACTTGTCGTGATAGCTCTTCGTACCCTTGAACTGGAATCTCTTTCCCAAATGCATGCCTACTAAAGAGGCAAAATGCTTCCTCATCCGATAACAAATTGACATTATGAATCAACTTCACTTTATGTGCTACTAGCACTTGCTCATCTCTTGTTGTAATGATAATTATACTTCCCGGCTTAAACCAAGTACGCTCACCGGCTAACGCGTCAAGCTGGTCTACATGATCCACATCATCTAAAACAAGAAGAGTCTTTATACCACCTATCATCCAAGACATCATGTTTTTCCCCTCGGAAACATTATTGACGTTGATGCCATGATTATTGAGAACATTTGAAAGGATTTGATTTTGCAACAGCTTCAAACCGAATAAAGAAGCATCTGAAACTTCCCTCACATTCTCAATAAAGCTTTTGCCTTCGAACTGTAAGAATATTTTATTAAAAACAGCTCTGGCCAAAGTCGTCTTCCCACCACCTCCTATCCCCTTGATCCCGATCATCCGTACATCATCAGAAGCAGTTTCCAAAGACGAAACAATATATCGTTCACCCGAGTCTCCATGCCTACTAAGTTTTTATCAATATGAACATTAATGGAACGTAACTCTAGCGATAGCTTTTCAACAATTTGTCGGATGCATTTAGCTTCATGCCTATATATAAGAATCAAATACAAATTCAGTTAGCTACCAAAAATCCCACATGAACTATTACCTCCATATCTATAACATACAAACATATCCTTTTACATCCATTGTAAAAATAGATCAGAAAAAGAAAATCAAAATGAACAAATGATGCAGATATGAAGGAATTACCCGTCAGCAGTGTTTTTCAGCTCCCACCCTGCCAGATCAGCTGCTTCTTTCAAAGCCTCTCTCCATTTCCCAGCAGCCTCTTCCTTTTCGTGTCTGGCAAAGGCTTCTCCAACTGTCCCGCTCTGTTTGCGGACTTCAGAGGGTTCCACATCATAGAAGACTGGGTAAGCAATATGATTGGTTTTCTTGTGACAATCCATTATTTTCACAAGCTCATCCAAGCACCAAGATGAAGAGGCATAGTTCCTGGAGAAAACAATGATGAAGTATTTTGAGTCTTCAATAGATTTGATGAGCTCATCACCGATTCTTTTTCCTTTATTGATTCTCTCATCGTCCTTGTAAGTGTGAATGTTTTTCTCTTGAAGAGCATGATAAAGATGATCAACAAAGTTCTTACGGGTGTCTTCACCTCTAAAACTCAAAAACACATCATACAAGCTCTTGTGAATGGATGAAGTTGAAGAAGACGCCATTGATGGTATGATTGAAGGATCCTGTAGAATCAAATATTTGTTGGGTGAACTTTACAACAAAATATTGCACGCGATGAATTGAATATAAACACAAAAAATGCAGTTAAGGTGCGTTTTGTTATATATTTTTCCATTATGTCAGAGTTCAGTGATTCTTCGAAATATATGTTTTCTTAGCATCTTTTCAGAAATGATGTTTAATTGCAACGAAAAGCTCACATTCATCATACTTGAAAATAAAAACACTACTTTTGTAAGAATAAACAAATTTGAACATGAGCTTTTTGAAAAGTTTTTTGGGTCAAATAAGCCATTGAAGTAGCTTTTTCAGAACATAGCTTTTACAAAAAGCTTGTAAACGCACAAGCTCGATCTTTTTCATGATTACTATATTTGGTTCTTATTTTATTTGTTTCAAGTGAAAATTGTTGTTTTCTTCAATATAACATGGAATAGATATATCATATATGACACATTTAAAACTTATAAACGTATTTTTTTAATTTTATAAAAAAAATTAAGAAATATCTAAATATTAATTAGTAATTTTGTGGAAAAAACAATAGTATATAAGATTAGAAAAACCAATTGGATTAATCTTGAAAATCAAACTAGAACAAGCCCTTCTGCTGCATCCCTTTTCACATATTTGTTTACAGTCTCACCTAATTAGAGAGACGACTCTCTTTATTGCAAAAACATCAGATTAGAAAAACTAATTAAATCAACAACCTAATAGAATTCATTAACCCCGGAAAAGTTAACCCGTAGAGATGGTAGTAGTAGTAGCAGTTTAAAAATAACGGAGTAAATTAAATCACGATAACAAACCAGTCACTGGGAGAGATTGAGAGAGAGTTAGAAAAGTGATAGATTGAGGGAATCAAAGCAAGTGATAGATTGAGATAGTCACTATCTATATAAAACTAGGCTATAATTTATTTACTTACAAGAGAATGAGAGATAAGACGATTTGGGGAAGAAATGGGACTGCTTTCCTTTTCCTTTGCTGAGACTTGACAGATTGATGATTTGGGGAAGTGAAGTGGAGTTGAAGTGATTATTCGATGAAATAAATAAATAAAGTAAATTATAGTTTTGGACCCTGTGGTATGCATAATACTATATTTTTGGTCCAAGTTCTGGAAATTTGATACCAAACGTCATTATGGTTTTCAAAATTTTGCAGCGTTGGTCCCTTCAGTTGTTACCGTCCATATGGTTCCCTTAAGTATGTGTAAAATGAAAAAATGTCATTGTTTTATCGTTTATGGTATTTTGACATTTCTATTTTTTAGGGACCATTTTTCTAGAAATTGAAAATAAGTTCTAGAAGACCTAACATCCCAATCACATTTGTCATATCTATATCTCCTGCTTCCGGTTCAACGCAGCCTCCAACGTCGGCCACCTCCTCCATGCCACCCTCTCTGGAACGTTGGCAACACCAAGAACGGTGGCAGCGTGCAACAACCTCATCGTCATTGGAACATCATGGCTCCTTGTCACCTTTGATTTAGAACCCACCACCGGCCACCGTTACTCCATCATATATATGTTACCATCTCCTTCGTCTCCCATAAATGTGAACACAACATCACTTTTCTTCTCTCACCACTGATCACAATTCAAAACGGTGTCAGAGATGAAGAGGCTGAGAGGTTGGATTTTTCTGGATTGTGACATTGATGGTGGCTTGCTAGAGACGGAGAGGGTGTACAAAGAGGTTAGACGGGACCAAGATTCAAATATGATGGTAGTCGATGACATTTTCAGCGGTAGTGGTGTTGCTCTGTATTTTTCAGTGGTGGTAGGTTCCACCGGCGAGTTCGAGATTAAGGTAGGCAATATTGTCAAAGTCTCGAGTGCTATACCAACATTTCAAGGGTGGGGGTTGGCTGGGGCCTATTTATAATTAATATTTAAAATAAATATAACAAAAAAAAATCAAAAGTAGTTAAAGACAAAAATGGCCATTTTTGTTATTTTACAGAACTTATATGGATGGTAACAGTTGAATGGACTAAAGGTGCAAAATTTGCAAACCATGAGGACTTTTGGTATCATTTTTCCAAAAGCATGTTCAAAATTGTAGAAATATAAAAGACAATAGACAACAATTAATACTGCACATGTAAACATGTTAACTGTGGCCATATATAAATATACACATAAAAATATCGAAGATCTTTTAGGTACTTACAACTAGCTTGAGCCCGTGCTCCGCACGGGTTCGGGAAAGCTGGAGCACGGGTCCGGATGCGCTGGTTCTTGGTTTTTCAAACTATAATGTCCTAATAAGAAAAATCTGAAAGTATAATACTATAATTGTGTACAGTGCTATCGTACATGAACAAATCAAAGTACATCGCTAAATTTTGCAAGTAGCAAAACATGAAAATTTGTCCCCCCAAGATCTAATGCATAAAACACTCCTTGGCCGTTATGTCTATACGATTTTATAAAGGAAATACTTACGGCCCATCTCGTTATATTTTGCTGCTCTTATTCTTGAGTCGGGGTGTTGTTTGGGTTATTTTTGTTTAACCATTCAGTAACTTCCTCAGATGATGCATGAAGGGCGGTTAGTTTTCTGTATTTAGTTGAAAATCATGGTCAAGATCATCAATAAGGCATTGTACTTTGAGAAATCACCCAATTATAGCATTGTAACTTTCAAATGTTTTCTAATTGGAAATTATACTTTGGTTCCAAAAAGTTTTATCTTGCAAGTTTGATCCTTTTTTAAAGTTATTGTAATGTTTTTCGTCCCTGTGTACAGCTACTTTTTGCAATTTTGGTCCCAAAAAGTCTTCCCTTGCAAGTTTAGTCCTTTTTTAAGGTTCTTGTTGTTGGATTAGGTGTCTAAGGCATGACTAATAATTTGTATTTACCTAATTAATAGTAGCAAAGTCCATTTGGGTTGCCCTCATAGCTGGAGGTTTGGTAGAAAATTCGGTAGAGAGAAAGATTGATTTATTATGAGATTAATAAATTAATAGAATTAAATATATGGTTTGTTAATATATTAAAGTGATAATATATTAATTAGAAACTATATTAATTAATTAGAAATTAATCTGGAATTAATTGGATTTAATTTGGTGATTAATTTAATTAATTAAAGGTGCAGGGGCTGAATTGTAATTATTCAATAGTTGAGTAAGTGACAATTTTGGCAAGGTATTATAGTCCACGAAATTATGGTTAGGATAAACCATAATTTCGATAATTAGATATTAGGATAAAAGGTTTTGAATTATAAGATAAAGGTTTATCTTATTTGAATTCAAAAAGGTTTATCTCTAAAGGCTTATCTGGTTATCAGTTGGAACCTATAAATAGGGAGTCCCATGCACACCATTTGGCACGACTTTTGACTCTAATTTCTCTCTAAATTTCGTGGCTTACCTCCTAGCTTGGGTGTGATCTCATTTGAGGCAGGACACTTGTGCTGCTTAGCTTGCAAGAAACAACTAAAAGGTTAGTTTTTCTATTTTATTCTTTTTAGTTAATTTTGTTTTGCCTTTAGGAATTAATTACATGTTCAAAGTAAGAAAACATAGATCCAATCTAGGTTGCATGTGAACTTAGGGTTTTAGTTCATAGATTTGCAGAAAACCTTTCAGTGGTATCAGAGCTTTTGGTTGTTTTCTTGTTGAATTGCTGTAATAAGTTTTCCTAAAATTAGGGTTTAAAGCTTATAAACCCTAATTATTGCTTGGATCGATTTCTAGGATTAGGGTTTTGGAAACCCTAATCCCCCCTTTAGTATTTTCGAAAAGCCTATTAGGGTTTTAGGAGGTTTTCTATTTTTGGTAACTTTAATTGTTTAATTAAATGGATAACCTTAAACCAAAATTGTTTGATTTCGAAATTTAAGGGTTTAAGATAGGTTTAAAATTAATTTGATTAATTTGGTAATACCTATCTACATTTGAATTAATTTAATTAACTGTTAATTAAAAGATAATTCAAAGGATTTAATTAATTTTTTAAATTTGCGAAAAATTAAAGATAAATCCGGAAAAATATTTTAAATGTTTAAAATATTAAGATTTAATTATTTCAATTAATTGTTAATTAAAGGATAATTAAATCGATTTTTAAATGTTTAATTTAATTTTAAATTTAATAGTTAAATTGGTAAAATTAAAAGATAAACCTGGAATATTTTAAAGGGTTTTAAAATATATCTTATATATGTTATTAAAGGTTAATACTATATGTATAAGATAAAATTGGTCAGTCAATTCAATAGTAGGCCTCATTCACGAAGCTGATCTATAAAGTGGGTATAAGGAGGCTGCCTATAAAATGGCAGTCTAATGGGTGAACACTCTCGCCCACCGCTCGCCTGATCAGTGGAGGGTCGTTAGCCGAACAGTTTTGATAGGACCGCTTAATCATTAAAAGTATAATGATCAAAGTACTAGAACCATTTACAAAATCCCAATCTAGTTATTTTAGGAAAAATGTGAATTTGATGCTAATCCATGAAGTTGCACATTGCACTTTATGAAACGTTGGTGGAGCGTGTGTGGGTTACCGGCACACCAATGGGGGTTCATAAAGAGTGGCAATGGGTTTCTCGGGTGTTATCATTGTTGATGGAGCGTGTGTGGTTAACCGGCACATCAATTTGAGATGATAATGGACCCCGAGAGTACCAAGCTAATTTGCATGGTTATTCACACCCGATTTGTGATCCTCGGCATCCCAGTCACAAACGGTGGGGCATATCCGAGATTAAACATGCCATTGAACAGTTCAATGAGTCTCACAGATCTAGGAATTTCATAAGACTGAAATTGATAAATGTTATCTACCTTAATGACCACTGTGTTGTGATTACGGCATCCCTCTTCATAGCATAGTTGGGGTATTTTGGGTCCTAGCCTTGTTAAATAATAAATTGGGTAATTATTTAAAAATGATTAATTAAACTAATAAATTCAAATTTTATATATGTCTGAAGAAAATATCATTCTCCTCCTTCCCCTCCTTCACCCATTTCTGAGAGCTTCAAAAAGCACCTGTTAAATATGGTAAGGCTGACTGGCCTTGACTGTGTGATATGGTTTTACAATTAGAGAATAGTTCTTAGTTTTGCTGGGGAACCATATCCGACTGAGTGTCCGCTCCCAAACATAACATCACATAGCAGCTTGTGATGAGCATGACTCCTTGACCATTGAGTCCAAGGAAGTTCGTTGCCTTATGCCATTGATCATTGACCCCGAGTTTCGCAGGGATTTAGAATTCCTGGGGTCAGATAAGTTGGCACAGCTAGTTGAGGAAAGGTTCCGAGAACTGGTTGGAAAAGGGAACAAACTAGGATCTTCAAAGAGCTTGAAGTTTCAAGCATGAAGGAAGTAGCACTAGTTTGCATGTTCCCAAGTTTAAGGGATACATAGGCGAACAATATAAAACTGGTTTCCCTTTGTGATCGGGAGTTAAGCGTTAGCTCGACTCGCTGATCTGTTCACCCAGATGAACAGAAAGGGTAATCAGATAAGACAATCGTGGAAATGCATTCAATGTCGACGTTGTATGAGTCGTTCATGGAGAAGCATAGTTCCATTGATTCAGCTGCTTCAGGATTGAGTCCAGTATTAAGGTGCATCAAGAAATGATCCGGATCGTCTGGACCGATTGTTCGATGTTTCAAACTGGGAATCCATAAGGTGGGACACAGTCACAGAAAGATTGGAACAATGCTCCAAAGCCAAACCGTTTGGCAAACTCAGTAACATCTTAAAACTCATAATACCTGATCCTCATTTCCTTGATACAGGATGTGTTTTTCTCACATTTGCTCTGTATGCACGGACTCTGTAGGATGCGGGATGTTGTCGCACAGGAGCATATTCGGATTGGATCTGGAGCTCGTGCAGTTTTTGGAGTTAAACTAGATATTTTTCCTTGTTATTAGTTTATAGATACATATGACATGAATTCGCATAGTACATTGTTCGAGGATTTTTGTGTTTTAATAAAAATGTTGATTTTCTTTTGATTGTTTTAATTATCCTCGAAATGTTGTGTGAATGTGTTAATGGCATAAATGGTAATAACTTGAATGTTGATACATCCAATGGGATTGGACTTATAAATTGTGTTCTTTATGATTGTTAAAGTGAATTTTATGAGGATCACTTCAACCAAAGGTCCAGTTGGACAGGACTTTGGAATCATTTGACTTAGAGTCACATGATGAATTGGGTGCTTAATAAAATTAATTGTGGCAAGAAAGGAATCACCCAAAGATCCAATGGATAGGATTTTGGAATCAGTTGACTTGGAGTCAGGTGATGATTGCATGTCTTGAACAATATTAACAAAGTCATAAATTTACATAGAGATGTAAAGACATTAAGATTTTGAGCGACAGACACATAAGTTACTGTGTATTGCTCGAATATTCGAACAGAACACGATTAGTTATGCTTCAAAATATTTGCCAAATAGTTTGACAAATATGGCTTCGCTTATCGGAATAAGTGATTGATTGGAACCTTGAAGTGTTCAAGGATTTCAAAGGAAGTATAAGATCAACAGAACTTGAATGACTACATGGACTGAGAAAATGTTTCACAGTTATCCTCTTCCAAGAACACTAATGGTTAATAATGTGTCGTAGGGAAGATGATGGAGCATTGATCGAAATGGTTTTGATCCTCGATGTATAAGATACATTCCCGATTAATATTTCAATGAATTGAATATTCAACCAGTCAGACCACAGAAGCCATATTCCGACCATATCTTAGACTAAGTAGGTTATGTTGACACTGTCTGAAATGTAAAGCTGGGATCATCCCACCAATACATAGAAAGTCCAGGGTTATGCAGCATTCGTCTGAATCTCATGACAAGCCTGAAACTAATCAGAAATGTCGTTTCATTGGCCACTCCGGTTATCCTTTGAAAGAATAGTACTTTTAGAAAGAACTCAAGTTCTAAGGAAACAGTGGGAGTAAGAATAGTCCTGAAGGAGTTCAGGGATTAGCCAAGTGAAAGAACCTTTAGTCACCACTGGGCCTTGACCAGGAATCAGATTCCTGTTAAACCTGACATACCCTCTCTTCGCTTGACCTGTAGTTTTGGTCACCGTCAAAAAGAGTTATGATCTGGGTGACATACCGATTAGTGGTAAAACACTAAAGATGGTACGGATAAAGTAATCCGACTACTAGGAAGCATTGGTGAGCCCGGTTGCTGCCAAATAAGAGAACCTTAGCGCGAGACACAGTCTATGTGACAGTTTGATCGATTTTACAACTGGTCTAGGAACCGGTGGGAGTAATTGAATCATCAAAAGAAGGAAACATAGAAATGTACTTACAGAACATCTTATTGATTGAGTGATCACTTGGAGTCAAGCAATTGATTTCGAGAAGAGCACTCTCAATAGAATATGAGATTCAAGAGGATTCTGCATGGCATAGTGTGAGTCGTTAGTGGAGCGTGTGTGGTTTACCGGCACACTAATAGGGACTCACATAGAGCATGCCATTGCAAAAGGTACATGGCCCCGGGATTCGTCTCATGGGCATCTCGCAAGAAAGGATATTCGGATTCTCAAAATAGGCCAAAAGGTTTGGATTTTGTGAATAGCCTGAAAGATTTCCTTTAATATGTCGGAAAGGTTTGGATTTCGGTTTCGCAAAAATGTGCCATAAGTTCTGGATTTTGTGAATAGTCCGAAAGAGTCATATAACGGTGTCAAAGCCAGTGGGAGTATCGTTGTTATCTGCTATCATTGTATGTGGGTTACATACTGGTTCTAGGAAACGTCTCTTATCATTACAAAGTGTAATGACTTGGTGTTAAGAAACGATTCGCTATGAAAAGAGATACAACATACTCAGGTGGTTGTGAACATCTATTAGATAGATCAGAATTCTGCCAATATGATCTTGATGAGATTCAAGATGCATAACCCAGGAATGGAGTTTCCTGTCATTGCAAAGTGTAATGAATTGGCATGAAAGAAACAAATAAGGTGCAGCATGCTCACGTAGTTCATAGACATCTATCAGATAGATGAGACTGATAGTATTGACTTAGCCATTGAGAATATGATCTTGATGGGATTCAAGATGCATAAGAAATGGTCCCCGAAAGGAAATGGTTTCCGGAAATCATGACACAAGGATTATTGGTAATCTTAGGATTCCGTAAGGGCTTGGAATGAGATTACATCAGGTTCCTCGAGCCTCCTGGACAAATCAGAAGTGTTAATGAACATATCCCGATGACTTAATGCTTAGAGCATTGTAAGTTAGATTCAGGATATTGCCTGGCTGAGAATACTGAATGAATTTTTGAACAGACGTGAGAAATCATTGGGAAATGATTAGGGTAATTGATTTGAAAGGGTTTTCAAATCGGTAATTTTTTACACCAGAACGTGGTGCTGTAGGATTTCATGGTTAAAGAATTTCGTTGGTTTCTGATGGAGCGCGTGTGGTTCACCGGCACATCATGACACCTCGAAATTGTCTTAGGGTGTAGTCATGTAGACTAAAGACCCGAGAACCATGGGCAGTCACGGTACACATCACCGGAATGGAGATGTGAGAGAGAATGATAGAATGACAAATTGAGATATCATTGGAAGAGTATCCGATAGGATCATCTGCAATAAAGTGTATAAGTGTTAGACACTTGGATACATAGAAAGAGTGAAAAGGTCATAGACATAGATATGAAAGGCTTGAATTGAAAGTTTAAAAGAGAATAAGAAAACGATAATAGTTATGATAAATCCGACTTGGTGATTACCTTGTGGAGACTTGGTAATAAGCAGGAGTTGCTGCCAGTCAGATTTTATGTTTCGCTTTTGCATGTTTACTTCCTGAATAATTGGATTATTCAAATATCCACAGTCGTTCATACTCTTAGGGAGTAAGTATGAAGGAAGACTGTCATGAATTGGTTTGTAGATTGTCTAAGGAGTTAGACATAGCAATAAGATTGCTGCAACGTTCATGAGTACTTGGAATTGGAGATTTGAGTATTGGATAAACCCGCGCTCAATGGATTGCTTCATGGATTATATCACGAGCAATGTTGAGACGATAATATCTTATGGTCTTGAAGTGGAGAGATATGAGTTATAATTTGCAAGGCGGTTGTTCATTGATAGTACGAAAACGCATCGGTAACTCGGTGTTATAAAACGTGCTGTTGTGAGTGATTTGTCGGGTAAAAGATATAACATATTAGTCGAAGCTTATTCGTCCCTTGACCCTGACGGGAAACAGATATCTGTTGGCCACTCGATGATTTTGAAGTTGACTGAAGTGCTGGCCAGCCAGGACTGAATTGATTCGTTCAATTAGAAGTCTAAGAGTCATATGCAAAATCGGAAATCGGGAAACAGTGTGTCAGACAAAGATTGATCTCAATCCATGTCTTATGTCTGAAAATATCTTGTTGGACGGAGGATCATTTGATCACTTATCTATGGACAGAACTGACTAGGTCAGAGTTCGGCAGCAGTTTCTAGGAAGCTACAGTTTGCTGATTAATTAGAGGTTAAATTGGTAATTATAGTCATAGACTTATCCAAGTGGGAGACTGTTGGATTAGGTGTCTAAGGCATGACTAATAATTTGTATTTACCTAATTAATAGTAGCAAAGTCCATTTGGGTTGCCCTCATAGCTGGAGGTTTGGTAGAAAATTCGGTAGAGAGAAAGATTGATTTATTATGAGATTAATAAATTAATAGAATTAAATATATGGTTTGTTAATATATTAAAGTGATAATATATTAATTAGAAACTATATTAATTAATTAGAAATTAATTTGGAATTAATTGGATTTAATTTGGTGATTAATTTAATTAATTAAAGGTGCAGGGGCTGAATTGTAATTATTCAATAGTTGAGTAAGTGACAATTTTGGCAAGGTATTATAGTCCATGAAATTATGGTTAGGATAAACCATAATTTCGATAATTAGATATTAGGATAAAAGGTTTTGAATTGTAAGATAAAGGTTTATCTTATTTGAATTCAAAAAGGTTTATCTCTAAAGGCTTATCTGGTTATCAGTTGGAACCTATAAATAGGGAGTCCCATGCACACCATTTGGCACGACTTTTGACTCTAATTTCTCTCTAAATTCCGTGGCTTACCTCCTAGCTTGGGTGTGATCTCATTTGAGGCAGGACACTTGTGCTGCTTAGCTTGCAAGAAACAACTAAAAGGTTAGTTTTTCTATTTTATTCTTTTTAGTTAATTTTGTTTTGCCTTTAGGAATTAATTACATGTTCAAAGTAAGAAAACATAGATCCAATCTAGGTTGCATGTGAACTTAGGGTTTTAGTTCATAGATTTGCAGAAAACCTTTCACTTGTAACATTTTTAGTTCTGTGTATAGCTCATTTATGCAATTTTGATCCAAAAAAGTTCTCTTCCAAATTTGGTCCTTATTTGAGGATTGTATAACGTTTTGATCCCTGTGTATAGTTTTTTTTTTGCAATTTTGGGTCCCGGATTCCGAATCCAAGTATGGATTTTGTCATGTGTGCAAATGCCTCTTAGAAGTGCAACATTTCAACCTTCTGTAACAAAAAATGTGTAATAGACAAACATTTAACTTGCATATATTTTAGTATTAATAATCCTACCGTATAAGATGACAGTCGTATGGATAATGACTTTAAAGTAGAGTTTTGAACAAAATCAACATCATCATATTAAATATGATGTCATAAAAAGATTTAAAGAAAAAGTGGTCTTTGATAAATATGATTACCTGTAATCAAAGTATGACGCAATGATATCTCTTTTTGCTAATTGAAACCCTAAAAGGGAACCCCACCCTTTATATCTGCAACACCAAAAGTCCAAAATAAACGTAAATATGTCAATAAATCTGGCATTTTTAGTTTTAAGATAAAAAAAGAACTTAATTCTAGAAAATATTATACAAAATTTGATGAACACTAAAAAGACTATGTAGTCCTTCCTTACCCTATGGTCCATGCTCCACCAGTCAAAATTGTGGGTAGTCAATATAACATGTAAACTTATTTGAAAAAGGTGATTATTGAAATCGAGGTACCTGATACCAACAACACCACCAACTGTCAATATTTACTGTTTTAGTGTATCGATGTGTTTAAAAACTAAAACTGATTCATTTGTGATTCCATATTTCCATATTTGAATATTTGTTGTTGAATCTTTTATGATTCTGACTTTATTGAGGTAGAAGCTCTAAGTTCTGAATGTACAATCTCTAATGCATGGGTACATGTGATTCCATATTTCCATATTTGAATCTTTGTTGTTGAATCTTTTATGATTCTGACTTTATTGAGGTAGAAGCTCTAAGTTCTGAATGTACAATCTCTAATGCATGGGTACATGTTATTATAGCATCAAGTTTTACTGCTTGCAATGTTACTGGTGTAAATAGTTCATACACTTAATAAGCATATCACTGGATCTTGCACTGACTAAAGTAGGATATTACCTTTTTTGTAAACAAAGAGTTCCAGTCGATTTTTTCATTCCAAACAAACCAAACTTTGACATAGTAATTGATCCAAATTTTCTTTTGGAATGTCTAGATATATAACAGGAGAAGGCGGTTATGGATCCCTTTTCTCCATAGGAATTCGGGCTGCAAAAGATACGACGTTCAAATTATAAAGAGTAATTAAATTAAAGAAGACCTGTATGTGTGATGTATCCATGTGCTTATCAGTGTGTATGTGTGAAAATGTAAGTACGTTGCTATAATGGGTAAAAATGAATTACTTTGTCTATATTAGTAAAAAGAAGTGAAGTACACATTGCCAAATTTAACAAATTATCTTCCAATATCAACAATGTTCCAAGTTTCTTTTTTATCTGTTTCTGCTTTTCGTACAACATTTACCCTCTTCCTTTTGTCCCCTTTTCACTTTCAACTTTTTTTCTAGTATCTATTAAAACAACAAAGATCTAATATTTATCTTGCAAGACCTAATAATAATAGCTTCTAAAAAGGTCAATGAAAGAATACATACCACATCAATAGGGACAAAGACACCTTCAGAAAAAAAAAAAAGAGAAGTTGTCATTCCAACAACTCCATTAGCAATAGTAGCTTTTGTAGGGTCTGAAAGTTTAAAGGGTTCAACCATTTTGAAAGCAGCCACTTTTGTGGTCTCTAATGCTGTAAGAAAAATAATCCTTGCAAGAATTTCCCCTGTGATGACCGTACCAATCGTCTGTATAAACCCGGGATGCCTTCTGTTTTCAGTAAATCACGGATAACAGCATATGCACTCTTTTCAACAGTCTTTTGTTCCTACCCGCATCCTGGTTTTTACAACAGATATAGGGTAGAGTCCAACTGAAAGTCCTGTAAATATCCCAGCTCCTACCACATAGAACTTTGTTTTATCTAGCATGCATAAGAATGAAACGATATTAGAGTTCAAAATAACAATTAAGTCAATCTAACGGTTTATCTAACAGGGGAAAGCAAGATTCCATACGCAATGTCTGTTCCCCTATCGTGCTACATGTTCACAACAATAACCCGATAAAAAACATCAACAACAGAGATTACTACATTGTTGAGATGTAAAAGCAATGAATTAACTCGAGATGATAAAGCCAAGATGGGAGTTAAAGATTGCTTACCTGCCCCAATTAATTTCGGTTTGGGTGCTTATTAAGAAATCACTACCAGAACTGGGACAAAGAATCTAAATCAAGAACAAAAAAGACAACAAATTCAGTCCTAGAATCTCGAAAGACTTCAAGTTTGTCCTCGTTGGGGGCGCTAGGTCTTACAGAAAAAGAATTGAAATATAAGAATTAGGAGACCTTTACCGGACACAGGTCTAATTGCATCGTTGAAGCTGCTTCTTCTCTTTTGCAAACTTTAACCCGCTTTAATGGTTGTGATCCTTCTGATGTGACGAAATTTTGAGTGTCGGACTCAAAAGGCAAAATTTGAGTCATGGCAGATACCAAGAAACACAGATGTAAATCAAGAAAACCGAATATGGTTATGCCCCTGATATCATCAGGATTAATCGCAAAAGTTATAATTCCCATTATAGAAGAACTGAAATAACCCTAGAACTAATTAAGATGAAGACTAACTGGGGTGAAATTGTAGGAAGGTCTTGGTGTCATGTCTAGTAACGAATGATCGTCTTTGCTAATCTGCCCGTTAGTTCAGGAAAACCTGCAAAACAAACTGACAATCAGATTTGGTGAACAAAGAAAGCTAAAGTAGACAAACTCATCCAACAAACATGACAATCAAATTACAGAAAAACTAACAAAGGAAGTTGTTTCAATTTATGCCCATTTGATAATGATTTGAATTAAGTATGCCCTCTTCTAATTGATGTGAGAATTCGAAAACAGAATACACCAAACATACCTAACAGTTTCAATAGATGATGGATCGGTTTAAACTCATATGAGAATGAATGAATTACGTAACAACCGGACAGTAAAAATAGAAAGTTTACCCTTGAAAAGTTGAGTGGCGGGAAGACAAAGGGTTTTACGGTGGTATTTCCGTATCAGTAGCTATTATCAGCAGCTGAGCGGAACAAAGGATTAGAGAGAGAAGAGTGGTATCGGCGGTGAGGTATCTAACCCGTAATAGGATAGGATAGAAAAGGAGAGGGAGAGATGAAGGTTCCCTTGAAGACGCTGTGAAGAACAATGTCTGGAAGTCGTCGCGGCGTTCGTCATCGTTTACCTCTTCATAGGGTCTCGAAGAACGAAGCAGGATGTTTACCTCTTCACCGTTTACCTCTTCAATGTGTTAAAGCCATGTCGTGGTGATCGAATAGAAGAAAGAGAGAGAAATTGAAAGACACGGTGGTGGATTTCTTGAAGAAGGAAGCATGAGCTGTTACAAAGATGAGAAGACGGAAGGGGAGAAGACATCTGTATCAACAGATGGCTACAAGAGATTCGCGAAAAAGAAGCACCCCGCTAAAAACCCTTAAATCTCTCCACCCCTCAAACCTTCTAAAAATCTGCTTCTAATTCATATATACAAGTGAATCGTATATTCAGAAGAAGAAGATGAATGTGAGATTCCTTGAACCACATATGCCTTCGTAAGGATAACAGAACATCAACAAAAATCACAAAATTGAGAATGAAGTGTTAAAGATTGAAGAAACAATTTAAAAATCACCTACTTTGAGGTCGGCTTCTTCAAGCGATAGAAAGAAAGAGAAGAATTTAGTGTGAGAAAATAATCCTCTCCGCCATCTTCAGGAGCATCTGCAAATGGCATGACTTCAGAGAGGAGGGAAGGTGTCGTCAACAGAGGAAACGGTGGAAGCAAAGGTGCTGGAACGTGATTGGTGAAAAAGAACCCACCCCCTTTAAAATCCCAAAACCCCCTCACCCCCTATGAAACCTTCTAGAAACTTACGGTTTTTAATATATAAGGTAATGATCATCCTAAAACCATGATATTTGGAAATACGGTAGTATCATCTATCAGATATGGCAATAATGTCACTTAGCAAGTTCATGGTATTCTAAAATATATATTGTATAATTGTTGATCATAAATACTTTGTGATGTGAAATAAAAGTACAAAACAAAGCAAAAAACCTAGAGATGCACATTTGGTTAGGACCAATACTAGACCATTTATATAGAGGCCCTAAAGGATACTCAGTTCCCATCCTACCACTTATCTATTTCGAATCCTACTCGGTTGAGAGATATATTGGTTATAAAATGTTGGTTGTAATGATCAGATAGATACAGGTCTGGTTATAATGTTAATAGTTTAGTTATTATTAAATCAATTAAAAAGGTTTTCCCCGTTAAGTCTCGTTATAGTTTTATCCCGGTTATACACTTTAGAAACCAAAGTTGATTAAAACAAATGATATATTACTTGAGGGAAGGTTATAGGAAATTTTGGTCAGGCTTAAGAAACATTATAACCGGTTAAGTGCTGATGATATACTATAAGTGGACACTGTGACATCCGCCTAAAATGGATTCGGGTCAACCAAACTCAATTGGAAATTTAATAAACCCTATTCAAGATTACTTGACGCTAATAGGATCAAAACTCATACACTACGATATAAATTGACGTTAATAGCAATATAGCATAGTATAACGTTATAACTATAATCAAATTAAATTATGATACCATATTAAAATTAAATCAAAGTATGATGCTCTAATTAAATTAAAAGAATCAAACTTGAATGCTATAATTAAACTTCAAATCAAAGTAGATTGTTATAATCAAATAATAACCTATCTTTTATAAAACTCTATTTTTATAAACTCTACATTAAATTTTATAAATCTCTTATATTAATTAATATATTATATAAAAGATGCTTGTGTTAGTGGAAAATTATGAAGACCACCAAAAGCAAAAGGTTATTCTCATTGTCTCCCACTCACACCTCCCATCATCTTTCCTTTCATTTTTCTCCCAACACATTATTCTCATCACCACTCAAACCATATCTATTCTTACTCTCACTCTCAATCTCGAAATTCCTCCTAGAAATCTTCATTTTTCAGCCAAGAACACTCCAATATACTCAAATCTCCATCCCTCTTGAAGCATTCATCAAGGTATGTTGTTAAAAGTTCCAAATTCATACATGAAATAAATCAAATCCACCAAACTATCTAAAACTCATTTTATGCATAAACCTGATTTTTCTCAAAATCCCATAAATAAAATTAGAAGTTCTGGAAATTTTTAGAAAATAACTTATTTTTATTGAATTACTATAATTATTGTAATATAATAAGGCAATAATTCACATAAAATACCTTTTTAGTCAATAAATTCTGGGAAAATTCTAGGATGACCCATACATTGAGTAAAGTGGATTTATGAAGTTTCATGCATTTATATTACTGTTTTATGCTTAGTTTGTATTTTATTTTTTTGTAGATAAATAAATATAAAAATATAGTTATGTCTGTTAAAAACTAGATTTTATATTTTTCGCACCTTATTAACATTTTAAAGACTCCATGACAAAATTTACAGATTTTATTAAGAATGTTTGCTTATTTTTCCTGATTTAATGATTATTTAATGGTTTAAATAGATAATAAATAGCTAAACATGTCCAAAAATTATAAAACCATATCAGAATATAATATATAATATGTTAATCTTAAATAAAAAGTTTAATGAATTTATCTTAATATTTTCCTATTATTTATGATTTTATTGATTAGTTAATAATGAAAAACATAAGAAATACTTCCCATAGTCAAAAATATCCAAAACATTTACCGTAGGTGCAATATAATGTTAGAAAAACTATGGTTATTTTTCCAGAATTTTTGGGAATCATTTGTTATTTTTCCCGAATTTTGTTGTTGTTTAATCATTAAAATACTAAATAAATACTAAAGCAGTTAAGAAAAATATGAAAATTTTAGAGTAATTACTATTTTATGAAATAATGATTTTCTGATAATTTCAGAATGTTTCATTAGTGTTTAGTATTTAAAACCATTTTCCTAAGTATCTAAGCATATAAAAATACATTTTTAATGATTATTTCATATAAATAATTGTTTATAATATATAAAATCTGTAAATACTTATAATTTGACAAGTTATTATTTTAATAAGAAATTATTAAAATCTTGCCTAAAGTGAAAATATAAATTAATTAAGCAAAGTAATTAATTCAATTTAAAATTCATCAAACCTATGAATACATTAGTATTTAAAACAAAATTTAATTATTGTTAATTCATCTAATATAAGATTATATGTCTAATTATTTTTATTAATACTCCATTCCTGTTTAGTAGTTCCTAAACCAAAACTATTAATTATAATAGGTTCCACGTCGTTTTGATCCGAGCCGTCTATCGTACAACACGCGTATTCCGTTTGGACTAATGTGAGTAATCTACCCCATATTTTATAATTTTCAATACTTTTGGGGTGTATCATGTGGTTTTAATATGTTCCAACTTCATTTTATTATTTTTTCACCATTGAGACATTGTTGGGACATTTATACGTGAATAAGTATTTGTATAATTATTGTTTGTTTACGCTACATGTACTTGTAGTGCATTACCAATTTTAGTCTAATCTCCATGACTATGCTCGTATTCTTGAGGTACGTTATGGACAATAATAGCGCTATTGGGTTGACCACCCCGCCTTGGGACGCTAAGGTGATTGATCGCACGTGGTTGAGTGTGTATGATGATTAGATGCTCCATCCTATATATATATATATATATATATATATATATATATATATATATATATATATATATATATATATATATATATATATATATATAGTTGTTGTTATCATTTGTTAATCAATTTTTTATTTATAAACTGTTATCTCAATAACACTTGCTTGCCAACTTCAAAAGAAAACAAATTCCAAATTAGTCAAACTCACAATTTTCTTTAATAAAACTAGATCACTCACCAACTCTCGTAGTTGACCTGTTTTTATCCATGATGCAGATTTGAAGAATGAAGTTAATGAAAAGTAGGGTGTACCTTAGAAACCCACAAGACTATTTAAATTTGATGTAATAAATGTTATTGTATTTTGATTTGTATTTGTATGTTGTGGATCTTATTTGTATACTTAGTACTTAATTGAATCTAATCATATTATAACATAGTTGTCATGAGACTTTGAACAATATATCACGCCTTGATCGATTCCGCCAAGGATCGGGGTGTGACAGATTGATATCAGAGCCCTTGACTATAGGGAATTAGGTTAATTGCCTTGACCTAGTCTATAGCCTCTAGGGTCCTCTCGTATGCTAGTTTATAAAATGCACACACAACTGCATGCAACTTGCACTTAGAAAATCATAGGAATACCTTTGTGTGCTAATTGCTCCCTTATGTGCTTACGTATTATTCCCAACACTTATATGTGTGCATACACTTGTGAATTTTCTCCTCTTTCTCTTAAAATCACCCAAATACTCAAATGGTTTCAAAATAAAAATTTATATACATATATATTCCTTAGAGCTCATAGGAAATTAAAAGTCATCCACTCTAGTTGGGTAGGATCAAAGTAATGGACGCGTAGTAACTGGAAGGGGGAGGTGCCGGTAGCCTGAAAGTCCTGACTAGGTAAGCATTCGTATACATCCCAATCAACCGAGGGACCAGTTTGCTTACCTGGGGACCAAAGGCGAGAGTTCCCAAACCTATAGGCCAAAGCGCGTTATTCACATTACTTTTGAGCCATCAAAATACCCGACCTTATCAAACGTATCCGAAAGGATACACTCCAAAATGGCCAACTCATTGGACTATTAAGTTCCCTAATGGGCCTAGAAGTGGGAAAAACATGTGAAAACTTAGTATTGTGGGGGCCCACGCAATTGCTACATGCTTCACATTTAGTACCCATGGAAAGCCCGAAAGGTGCCCAACACTCCTAACCATGGCCCAACAAGTGTTTTACAATCATTTTACCCAACAATGTCTACAAACTTAATTTACAAATAACTCACAAGTCCATATGCGTGTTTCTCATAAATGGCATTACGACCCCTCTCTATAACCATTGTAACTATCACCATATGTCCACCAGCCCGTGTCACCTTTGTACGACTTGTGGTCGGTATGGCCACTTGGCGGACACATGCCGTACACCAAAAACTCAGCGACCATTCGCTCTACCCTCAAATCAGCAAACACAAACCCGGTATCCAACTGGAACATGCTTCAACTGTGGTGACCCCACCCATTTCAGAAACGCGTGTCCTAGGCTTGTCAATATCATTAACACTCAAGCCCAGGCAAATCCAACAATGCAGGTTCCAGGTCCCAAAGGCCGAGCATTTGTCATTACCGCAACCCATGCACAGACCGATGACAAGGTCGTAAATGGTACGTTTCTCATAAATGACTGCTACGCGTCAGTACTTTTTGATTCAGGTGCCGATAAAAGTTTTGTGTCTTTGGAATTTGAACCCATACTTCACACACCTCGCACGATTCTTGATGAACACTTTACCGTAGAAGTCGCCAATGGAAAATACATTTCACTCAATGCACTCATCCAAGATTGCACTTTCGATTTTTGCGGTCATAAATTTTCCGTCAATTTAGTTCCTATGGAACTTGGTAGCTTCAACATCATCGTGGGAATGGATTGGCTATCCCAAAACCATGCTGAAATAGTATGTTACGAGAAGTTTATTCGTATTCCTCTTGCCGACAGTCAAAGTCTTCGTATTTATGGCGAGACTCGTTCAAAAAAACTTAGTCTTATGTCATATACTCAAGCTCGATCATATCTACGTAAAGAATACATGGCTTTCTTAGCCCATGTGGTGGAAACAAAGGTCAAAGAAAAGAAGATCGAAGATATTCCGATTGTACGAGACTTTCCCAACATCTTTCCCGATGACGTATCTGGACTCCCTCCAGTACGTGAGCTAGAGTTCCGCATCGATCTCGTTCCTGAGGCTGCTCCCATAGCCAAGTCCCCATATCGGTTGGCTCCAACCGAGATGCAAGAATTGACAAGTCAGCTCCAAGAATTAACCGATAAGGGATTTATCCGCCCTAGTACTTCACCCTAGGGAGCCCCGGTTCTCTTCATCAAAAAGAAAGATGGTTCGTTTCGTATGTGTATCGATTATCGGGAGTTAAATAAATTGACCATCAAGAACCGATATCCGTTACCTAGGATCGACGAGCTTTTTGATCAACTTCAAGGAGCTTGATGCTTCTCAAAAATCGACCTCCGCTCGGGTTATCACCAACTTCGAGTACGGGAAGAAGACATCCCAAAAACCGCTTTCCGAACCCGCTATGGTCATTACGAGTTCACCGTTATGCCTTTTGGCCTAACGAATGCCCCTGCCGCATTCATGGACTTGATGAATCGGGTATTTAAACCTTATCTCGACTGTTTTGTTATCGTCTTTATTGATGACATCCTCATTTACTCCAAGACAAAGGCAGACCATGAAAGACACCTTCGTCTAACTCTCCAAACATTGCAAGGAAATCAACTCTATGCCAAATTTTCGAAATGCGAGTTTTGGTTAAATGAGGTACAATTCCTCGGTCATATTGTAAGTGACAAGTGTATTTTAGTCGATCCCGCAAAAGTTAAAGCAGTTAAGAATTGGAAAGCCCCACGTACCCCCAAGGAAATTCGGTCATTCCTCGGTTTAGCTGGCTATAACCGGCATTTCATTTCAAATTTCTCAAAGATCGCTTTACCACTTACTTTTCTTACTTGCAAGGGTACGCCATTTGATTGGGGACCCACGCAAGAAGACGCTTTCCAAACCCTTAAACAAAGATTGTGTGACGCTCCGATTCTTACACTCCCTGAAGGATCCGAAGATTTCGTGGTATACTACGATGCCTTGAATCTCGGTCTAGGTTATGTTTTGATGCAAAGGGGAAAGGTTATAGCTTACGCATCGCGACAACGCAAAATCCATGAAAGGAATTATACGACTCATGATTTGGAGCTCGGTGCCGTGGTTTTCGCTCTTAAAATTTGGAGGCATTACCTTTATGGCACTAAATGCGTAATTTTCACCGACCACAAGAGCTTGCAACATATTCTTAATCAAAAAGAACTCAATATGAGACAAACACGATGGGTCGAACTCCTAAATGATTACAAGTGTGAAATACGCTATCATCCGGGCAAGGCAAACGTGGTAGCCGACGCGTTAAGTCGAAAAGAACATGCCAAAGCATTTCATCTAATATGTTCTCCTATCTTGTCCAATCTCAGTGACCGAATTCGAGGAGCCCAACACTCGGCAATTACCGAAAATGACATGCCCACGGGAATTGATGGGGAGTTGGAAAGTAAATCTGATGGTATTTTCTATTATCAAGATCGCATCTAGATCCCAGATCGCGACAATCTTCGTACCTTCATGATGGAAGAAATCCATAAAACTCGATATTCCATTCATCCTGGTGCTGACAAGATGTATCATGGCCTGAGAACCAATTATTGCTGGTCGGGAATGAAAAAGGATATTGCTTTATTCGTGGCCAAATGTCTTACATGTTCCAGGGTCAAAGCAGAACATCAACGACCCTCTGGACTATTGGTCCAACCGGTAATCCCCGAGTGGAAATGGGAAGCGATCGCCATGGATTTCGTAACCAAACTTCCCCATACCACCAAGGGACACGACAGCATTTGGGTAATCATTGACCGTTTGACCAAATCTGCTCATTTCCTTCCCATCCGTGAACATTTCAAGGTCGAACAACTTGCTCGAATTTACATCGACGAGATAGTTAGTCGGCATGGCATCCCTCTCAGCATCATTTCAGATCGTGATGGGAGATTTCTCTCTCGGTTTTGGCAATCACTTCAAGCAGTCATGGGAACCCGCCTCGATCTCAGTACCGCCTATCATCCTCAAACCGATGGTCAATCTGAGAGGACAATTCAAACACTCGAAGATATGTTGAGGGCGTGTGTCTTAGATTTCGGAGGAAACTCGGACTCTCATTTACCGTTGGTGGAATTCTCCTATAATAACAGTTATCATTCTAGCATCAAGATGCCACCATTTGAGGCATTGTATGGCCGTAAATGTCGATCTCCTATTTGCTGGCATGAAATTGGCGAGTCCCACGTGATTCGCGCAACAGTGGATTCTCCAATCATTGGTCCTGAGCTTATCAAGGAAACAACCGACAAAATCACTCAGATTTGCAATAACCTTCTCGCAGCTCGTAGCCGACAAAAGAGGCCGACAAGCGACGCAAAAGTGTCCCCATGGAAAGGTGTGGTTCGATTTGGACGCAAGGGTAAATTGGAACCACGCTATGTAGGCCCGTTCAAAATCCTGAAAATGATCGGACCAGTAGCCTACGAGTTGGATCTACCAATAGAGCTTAATAAAGTTCACCCAATATTTCATATAGCCAACCTCAAGAAGTGTTTAGCAGACGAGAACCTTCATGTTCCTCTCGAGGATATCCAAATCGACGAGACAATGCAATTTATCGAGAAACCCTTGGAAATTGCCGACCAAAAGGAAAAGCAACTCAAAAGAAGTCGCATTCCCCTGGTCAAGGTCAGGTGGCAGTCAGCACGTGGACCCGAGTATACATGGGAGCGTGAGGATCAAATGCGTACCAAATACCCGCAACTTTTCTCTTAAGGTACTCTCTTCTTAAATTTCGGGACGAAATTTCCTAAAGTAGGGGAGACTGTGACATCCGCCTCAAATGGATTCGGGTCAACCCAACCCAATTGGAAATTTAATAAACCCTACTCAAAATTACTTGACGATAATAGGATCAAAACCCATACACTACGATATAAATTGACGTTAATAGCAATATAGCATAGTATAACGTTATAACTATAATCAAATTAAATTATGATACCATATTAAAATTAAATCAAAGTATGATGCTCTAATTAAATTAAAAGAATCAAACTTGAATGCTATAATTAAACTTCAAATCAAAGTAGATTGTTATAATCAAATAATAACCTATCTTTTATAAAACTCTATTTTTATAAACACTACATTAAATTTTATAAAACTCTTATATTAATTAATATATTATATAAAAGATGCTTGTGTTAGTGGAAAATTATGAAGACCACCAAAAGCAAAAGGTTATTCCCATTGTCTCCCACTCACACCTCCCATCATCTTTCATTTCATTTTTCTCCCAACACATTATTCTCATCACCACTCAAACCATATCTATTCTTCCTCTCACTCTCAGTCTCGAAATTTCTCCGAGAAACTTCATTTTTCAGCCAAGAACACTCCAATATACTCAAATCTCCATCCCTCTTGAAGCATTCATCAAGGTATGTTGTTAAAAGTTCCAAATTATACATGAAACAAATTAAATCCACCAAACTATCTAAAACTCATTTTATGTATAAACCTGATTTTTCTCAGAATCACATAAATAAAATAAGAAGTTCTGGAAATTTTCAGAAAATAACTTATTTTTATTGAATTACTATAATTATTGCAATATAATAAGGCAATAATTTACATAAAATACCTTTTTAGTCAATAAATTCTAGGAAAATTATAGGATGACCCATACATTGAGTAAAGTGGATTTATGAAGTTTCATGCATTTATATTACTGTTTTATGCTTATTTTGTATTTTATTGTTTTGTAGATAAATAAATATAAAAATATAGTTATGTATGTTAAAAACTAGATTTTATATTTTTCGCACCTTATTAACATTTTAAAGACCCCATGACAAAATTTACAGATTTTAGTAAGAATGTTTGCTTATTTGTCCTAATTTAATGATTATTTAATGGTTTAAATTGATAATAAATATCTAAACATGTCCAAAAATTATAAAACCTTATCCGAATATAATATATAACATGTTAATCATAAATAAAAAGTTTAATGAATTTATCTTAATATTTTCCTATTATTTATGATTTTATTGATTAGTTAATAATGAAAAACATAAGAAATACTTCCCATAGTCAAAAATATCCAAAACATTTACAGTAGGCGCAATATAATGTTAGAAACCTATGGTTATTTTTCCAGAATTTGTGGGAATCATTTGTTATTTTTTCGAATTTTGTTGTTGTTTAATCATTAAAATACTAAATAAATACTAAAGCAGTTAAGAAAAATATGAAAATTTTAGAGTAATGACTATTTTATGAAATAATGATTTTCTGATAATTTCAGAATGTTTCATTAGTGTTTAGTATTTAAAACCATTTTCCTAAGTATCTAAGCATGTAAAAATACATTTTAATGATTATTTCATATAAATAATTGTTTATAATATATAAAATCTGTAAATACTTATAATTTGACAACTTATTATTTTAATAATAAATTATTAAAATCTTGCCTAAAGTGAAAATATAAATTAATTAAGCAAGGTAATTAATTCAATTTAAAATTCATCTAACCTATGAATACATTAATATTCAAAACAAAATTTGATTATTGTTAATTCATCTAATATAAGATTATGTTTCTAATTATTTTTATTAATACTCCATTCCCGTTTAGTAGTTCCTAAACCAAAACTATTAATTATAATAGGTTCCACGTCGTTTTGATCCGAGCCGTCTATCGTACAACACGCGTATTCCGTTTGGACTAATGTGAGTAATCTACCCCATATTTTATAATTTTCAATACTTTTGGGGTGTATCATGTGGTTTTAATATGTTCCAACTTCATTTTATTATTTTTTTTCACCATTGAGACATTGTTGGGACATTTATACGTGAATCAGTATTTGTATAATTATTGTTTGTTTACGCTACATGTACTTGTAGTGCATTACCAATTTTAGTCTAATCTCCATGACTATGCTCGTATTCTTGAGGTACGTTATGGACAATAATAGCGCTATTGGGTTGACCACCCCGCCTTGGGACGCTAAGGTGATTGATCGCACGTGGTTGAGTGTGTATGATGATTAGATGCTCCATCCTATATATATATATATATATATATATATATATATATATATATATATATATATATATATATATATATATATATATATATATATATATATATATATATATATATATATATATATATATATATATATATATATATATATATATATATATATATATAGGGTGAGGACTTATTGTTGTTGTTATCATTTGTTAATCAATTTTTTATTTATAAACTGTTATCTCAATAACACTTGCTTGCCAACTTCAAAAGAAAACAAATTCCAAATTATTCAAACTCACAATTTTTTTTAATTAAACTAGATCACTCACCAACTCTCGTAGTTGACCTGTTTTTACCCATGATGCAGATTTGAAGAATGAAGTTGATGAAAAGTAGGGTGTACCTTAGAAACCCACAAGACTATTTAAATTTGATGTAATAAATGTTATTGTATTTTGATTTGTATTTGTATGTTGTGGATCTTGTTTGCATACTTAGTACTTAATTGAATCTAATCATATTATAACATAGTTGTCATGAGACTTTGAACAATATATCACGCCTTGATCTATTCCGCCAAGGATCGGGGTGTGACAGACACCAAGGACCATTCCCAAACTAGAACTGCACCTACCTGATCCCGTTTGCAATATATTTGATTCGATGTCAATTCATGAGTTTGTACGCATTCGGTATTTGGTACAATTGGTCCGGTAACATTTACCACAATCGGTCCGGTAACATTTAACAAAAGCGACGTATATAGAATCAATATTGTATACCTTCATGATTGTGTAATTTTTTGATATACATACCTTACATATACGTACCTTAATGTCCAAGTTTTTGTTGAGATATGGAGCCTGTAAGGTTTTGCACAAACAATGAACTAGAAACCCTAAGTTCACATGCAACCTAATGAAGGTTCTATATTTTTCTATCTTATAAACATATAACAAAATCCTAAGGCCAACAATTATTTCTAAAGATCAAAACAAGAATTACCAACCTTTTGGATCTTGTTCTTGAAGCTAGCAGCAAAGAGATCCTGCCTCAAATGAAGTCATACCCAAAGCAAGGAGCAGAGAATCCAATAGAGTTCCAGAGAGTCAAGGAGGCAACAAAAAGGAGGAGCCAGGAGGTTCCTTTTATAGCCTTCTGGGGTTACAGCTGAAACCCCAGAGGAGCCTCGTTAGTGGGCAAGCCTGTTGGCCACTTGGACCAGATCCTCTAAACCCTAATTAGGGTTTTCGCCAACCTTGGGAAGAGCCTCCAAGGTGGTGCCAAATCTAGCCCCTGGCTTCTAGTTTGCCAGTTGTTCAACTATTGAACAATTACAAACCAACCCCTGCACTTTTAATTAATTAATTTAATCCCCAAATTAAATCCAATTAATTCTAGATTAATTTCTAATTAATTATTATACTTTCTAATTAATATATTAACACTTAAATATATTAATAAACTATTTATTTATTTTTATTGATTTATTAAACAATTAATAAATCAACCTTTCTCTCTATTGAACTCTACATTAATCCTCCAGCTATGAGGGCAACCCAAATGGACTTTGCTTCAATTAACAAGAAAAATACAATTATAAGTTATGGCTTAGACACCAAATCCAACAGTCTCCCACTTGGATAAGTCTATGACTTCAATTGTCCATTTACCTTCTGATTAATCTCAGTTTCCCAGAAAATGTTCCTGAACTCTGACCCAGTCAGTTCTATCTAAAGATAAGTGATCAGATGATCCTCCGTCCAACAAGATATTTCCAGACTCAAGACATGGATTAAGATCAATCTTGGTCCGATACTCTATTTCTCGATTTTCGATTTGCTTATGACTTAAAGACTATTAATTGAACACATCAATTTAGTCCCGGTTGGCCAACACTTTCAGTCAACTTCAAAATCATCGAGAGGCCCACTGATATCTGTTTCCAATCGGGTCAGGGGACGGATAAGTTTCGACTTATATGTCTATACCTTTTACCAGTCAGAATACTCACAACAATGCGTTTTATAACATCGAGTTACCGATGCGTTTTCGCATTATCAATGAGCAACTGCCTTGCAAATTACAGATCATATCTCTCCACTTAAAGATCAAAGGATATTATCGTCTTAACATTGCTCGTGATGTAATCCATGAAGCAATCTGTTAAGCATGGGTTTATCCAATACTCAAATCTCTATTTTCTAAGTACTCATGAACGTTGTGGCAGTCTTACTGCAATGTCTAACTCCTTAGACAATCTACAACCGATTCATGACAGTCTTCGTTCATACTTACTCTGTAATACCTTAACTTTAATTTATAGTTATACGAGAATTAGATGAGTTAAAAATGTGAGTTAAGATAAAAGAAACTAATCAAAGAGGAATAAGATGTTAAAATAGATAAATGAAACAAAGAAATTTCTTTAAAAGTCAAACCGGGTCGTGTAATGGAACCAGGGTCGTGTTCAATGGGAACCCGGGTCGGGTCACAAAACCCGGATCGTGCTGCGCTGAGTTGAGGCGAGAATTTACGGACCAAAACCCGGGGCGGGTTTCACAGCCCGGGTCGGGTTACAGCAAAACCCGGGGCGGGTTTGACAGCCCGGGTCGGGTTACGTGCAGGGTATAAATACCCATTTCCCCTTTCCTTTTTCATTTACGAACACTATAGGACTAAGGGCGATTTTCAGAGCTTGGTGTGCGATTTTTAAGCTTTTCAATTGAAGGTTTAACGTGGGAAAAGGCTTGGTAAGTCGGATTTAATACTTGGGTTTTGTTCTTGAGTTCTTGAATTGAGTTTTTCATGTCTTGAGTTCTAGGGTTCCAAAACCCTAATTGCCAAATCCGATTTCTGCTATGAAGTAGCTCATTTATTGTTAATAGATGGTTAATATGTGTTGTGTTGAGTCTCTATTATGGTTATTGTCAAATTCCTACGGTTGATTTGGTAGAAACCGCAAAAATTGGAAGTTATGAGTAAGTAGTGTGTGATGTTCATAGTTGTGATCCTTATTAGCTATTGATTCTTGATCTAATGAGTTAGATGTGGTTAAATTGTTTTGAGAATGTTGAAGTTTGATATGTAATGTCGTTTTGAGCAGATACACACAGGAGGGAAAGAGATATACGAGGCACGGGTGGACCACAGACTGAACAAACATCAGGTGAGTAGTTATAATTCTTTATAACTGATTTGATTATAACTAAGTTAAGACTATTGCACGTCTTAAATGGTTGAGATAACCAATTTACATGAGTTAAACAGGGTTGAGAATCCCTTGTTTGACATGGTACTTGATATGATTGAGTATGCTAAATGACTGAGATAGTCATTTAACTTGAGATTTGTAATTCAATTGTGGAGATCTTAGTAATTGTTAAAATGATTTCTGAAATTGACAATTTTACTCATTGAGCTAAATTAGCTCATAAAAATAGTTGTATGTTGTGTTATAGGTGACAGGGGTAAGAAGATTGCTGAGGGATGATTGCATGGATTTGGGACATGACTTTTGACTGTTGTAAATCAGAATACACTTTTGTATAGTTTTGTAAACAGTCTTTTGTAAACTAGTTTTTGGGACATGTTGTTTAAAAGTACTTGTTCTTTGATTTCTACTTGTAATTTTGTTGCTTAATCTTGATTATACCATGATCACTGTGTTTATTTTGAGTGATTATGATGTAATCCAGAGTTAAGAAACTGGGTGTTACATACTCCCTAACAATATGATTGACTGTGGAGTTTTAAATAATCTAATTACTTAGTAAGTTTAAACATGCAAAAATTGAAACACAATAATAAACAATTGACGAAGGTAGTAACAATACTCATTTATAAATCTCCATTATAAAATCACCAAGTCAATTACATTTATACTTTTACAAGTTTCAAAATCTATCTAATTACTAAAAGAAATATCATCCTTCAGTCCAATGCTCCGAGCATGCTGATTGTGCTTGATCCTGCTCAGTGCCTTAGTCAAAGGATCTGCAGGATTGTCTTCTGATGATACTCTCTTAACCAGTAAGTGACCTTCTTCTACGCGATGTTGAATGTAATGGTACTTTATCTCGATATGTCTGGACTTTCCATGATCTCGCGGTTCATTTGTTAAAGCGACCGCTCCTTCATTATCGCAGAATAGTTCCATCGGCTCCTGAATGCTCAGGACAACTTCAAGGTCACCGATAAAATTCTTTAGCCAAACCGCTTCCTTAGACGCTTCACTCGCTGTAATGTACTCTGATTCGCACGTTGAATCAGCCACCGTTTCTTGCTTGGAACTTTTCCAAGTGACCGCTCCACCATTCAGAAGAAACACCCAGCCCGACTGACACCGACCACTGTCTCTATCTGTTTGGAAACTGTCATCTGTATATCCACTCACTTTCAAGTCATCACTGCAACCAAGGACTAACACCATGTTCTTTATCCTTCGCAGATACTTGAGTTTGTTCTTGACTGCTATCCAGTGTGCCCTTCCAGGATTACCCTGGTACCGACTAACCATGCTCAATGCAAAGGATACGTCGGTGCGAGTACATGTCATAGTGTACATGATCGATCCTACTCCCGAAGCATAAGGTACCCGACTCATCTCAGCTATTTCCTCATCGGTACTCGGGCTTTGAGTCTTACTCAACTTGGCATTACTTTGGATAGGCAGCTCTCCCTTTTTGGAATTTTCCATACTAAACCTCTTTAGTACCTTTTTCAAGTATGTACACTGACTCAGACCTATTAATTTTCTCTTTCTATATCTTAGTATCCTTATCCCAAAAATATAAGCAGCTTCTCTAAGGTCTTTCATGGCGAAACACTTCCCGAGCCAAGCCTTAACTTCTTGCAAGGTTGGAATGTCGTTTCCCATGAATAGTATGTCATCAACATACAACACCAGAAAAGTGACTATACTCCCACTAGCCTTGACATATACGCAGGACTCATCTTTACTCCTAGAGAATCCAAACTCTTTGACTTTCTCATGGAAGCAAAGATTCCAGCTGCGAGACGCTTGTTTCAATCCGTAGATTGATCTCTCAAGCTTACACACTTTATCAGGATTCTTTGTGTCTACAAAACCTTCTGGCTAATTCATGTAAACATCCTCAGTCAGTTTCCCGTTAAGGAAAGCGGTTTTGACATCCATCTGCCAAATTTCATAATCATGAAATGCAGTTATGGCAAGCATTATCCTAGTTGACTTAATCTTGGCTACTGGTGAGAAGGTTTCATCATAGTCAACCCCCGGGGTTTAAGTGAATCCCTTCGCAACCAGCCGAGCTTTGTAAGTGTGTACTTTACCATCCATGTCGGTCTTCTTCTTGAAGATCCACTTGCACCCGAATGTCTTACGACCCGGCACATTGTCAACCAAGTTCCAAACTTGATTGTCATACATGGACTTAATCTCGCTGTCCATTGCCTCTTTCCATTTTGCAAACTCGGGGCCTGCCACTGCTTCGCGGTAGTTAGATGGTTCATCCAAATTTGTCAGTGTACGATTACTGACAAACGTATCACCATCCGTAGTTATATGGAAACCATAAAACTCGGGTGGCATGCTAACTCTACTCGAACGCCTAAGGGGCAATGAGATGTCAGTCGGTCCAACAGGAACCTCTTCCTCATGTTGGTGGCTAGGTTCTCCTAAGGTTGTTTCATCGGGCGTCTCCTGAATTTCTTCGAGATCGATTGTACTCCCACTGTCCTCTTTGGAAATGAGTTCTCTCTCTCGAAAGACTCCTCGTCTAGCTATAAAGACCACGTCCTCGCTTGGTCTGTAGAACAAGTATCCAAATGACTGTTTCGGGTATCCGATGAAATAACACCTTTCACTTCTTTCTGCGAGTTTGTCTTGAGTTTCTCGTCTTACGAAAGCCTCACAACCCCAGACCTTGATATGTGCCAACGAGGGAACTTTCCCCATCCACATCTCGTGCGGTGTTTTAGCAACCTTTTTGGTTGGGACAATGTTAAGGATATGGGCGGCAGTCTCTAAGGCATACCCCCATAAATGAATTAGAAGTGAAGCTCGACTCATCATGGAACGAACCATGTCCAACAAGGTTCGGTTTCGTCTCTCAGCAACGCCGTTTAACTGTGGTGTCCTTGGAGGCGACAACTGTGAAACTATTCCACATTCCTTTAGATAATCGAGAAACTCGATACTAAGATACTCACCGCCTCTGTCGGATCTAAGCATCTTTATCTTTCTGCCCAGTTGATTTTCTTCTTCATTTTTAAACTCTTTGAACTTTTCAAAGGTATCTGACTTGCACTTTATTAAGTAGATATACCCATATCTACTAAAATCGTCAGTGAAGGTCAGATAGAATTGCGTGCCGTCCTTTATGGTCGTTCTGAAGGGACCACACACATCTGTGTGTATGATATCCAACAAACCTTCACCTCTTTCAAAGGAACCTTTGAATGGTGATTTTGTCATCTTGCCAAATAAACAAGACTCGCATACATCGTCCGATTTGAGGTTGAACGATTCCAACACTCCATCCTTTTGGAGTTGGGCGATGCGTTTCTTATTAATATGACCAAGGCGACAGTGCCACAGACACGCCTTTTCTACACCACTTGAAAATCAATAGTTCATACATCTTTACCACAATTGTCAACACATACAATAGATTCATACACTCCATCACAAGGCAAAGCATTAAATATAAAAACATCATTTTTAAATACTGAAATTGAACCATTCAATTTATCAAAAGTGTAATAAAAGCCTTGTTTGAACAATGCATGAAAGGAAATTATGTTTTTGGCCATATCAGGCGAATAGCAACAATTGTTTAAATCTAATCTAACTCCACTACTAAGTGCTAGTCTATAGACACCAATATTGGTAACATGTGACGTTCGCCTATTGCCCATGACCAGGTTCAATCTACCGCGCTCCAGCTCCCTACTTTCCTCTAGGCCTTGCAAATCAGAACAGATATGAAAACCACATCCAGTGTTAAGGACCCAAGAACAGGAAGAATAGGAGTTATTAGATATAGAGTATGTACCTACTTGTGATGGCTTTACTTTGCCATCCTTGATATCCTGCAAGTACCTGGGGCAGCTTCTCTTCCAGTGACCCTTTTCTTTGCAATAAAAGCAGTCGGCTTCCTTGGGATTTGTGACATGCGGAATGCCGAAAGACTTGGCTCTCGGGGCACTGCTAGATGACCCGACATGAGCCTTTTCCCTCCAGTTTTGCTTCGGAGGGCCCTTCATTTTCTTTCCTTTGCCAGAGCCGATAGCCAGGACTGGCAGGTTAACTGGGAGCACACTTTTCCCTTTCACCCCGTCTTCAGCAGTACGAAGCATGCGGTGTAACTCAACCAAAGTTGCCTGACTGTTATTCAAATGAAACGCCAGTGTGAACTGATCATAAGAACTGGGTAGAGAATTCAGCATTATGTCAACTGCCAAATCCTTATGAACAGGTATTTCTAGCTTTCTAAGCCTTTCCACTAACCTTGCATCCTTTGCACGTGAGCGTAGATGGACTGTCCATCTTTAGGCTTCCCGTTAGTGAACGCTTTTACAACCACACGCCTTTCGATGCGTTCTTGCTTGCAGAACTTTTCCGCGAGCTCTTTGTGCATCTCGTAAGGCCAATAGTCCTCATAGATTCGTTGCAGCTCAGGGTTCATGGTTGCGATCATGATGCAGGCCACTTTGGGTGCATCATCCGAGTGTTTTTGGTACGAGGCGAGTTCCCCGGGAGTAGCGGTATCTGGGTCAACCTCAATCAGTTCGGTTTCCAGAACATACTCTTTATGTTCAAACCTTAAAGCCATTTTGATGTTACGAATCCAGTCATTGTAGTTAGTGCCGTCCAACGTCACTTCAGAACACAATGACAAGATCGAGGAGACATTACCGGAGTTTGAGTGGGGAACGGATTGGTCAGAAGACATCTGAATAAGAAGAAGGTAGTTTTAATTAGACATTAATAAACAATCCTTATATTCACCCAAGAATAAATATAAGGCTAGGATCCTACAATAACAATCTACAATATCGGAGAGGGATGCCGTAATCTTTATTGTAAATTTTACAAGGTAGGCGAATGACGATTCAGCCAATTCCACCACGGAACCATAATCATATTATAATGGAATTCCTAGTTTCTTTTGAGATTTATTGAACTGTTCAATAGCATGTTTCAATCTCGGGAATGCCCCACTGTTTGTGACTGGGATACTGAGGATCACAAACCGGGTGTGAATAACCATGCAAATTAGCTTGGTACTCTCGAAGTCAATTACCATCTCTAATTGACGTGCCGGTTAACCACACACGCTCCGTCAATAATGTCAAAATCGAGAAACCCATTGCGACTCTTTACGGACCCCAGTTAGCGTGCCGGTAAACCACACACGCTCCACCAACGTTCCACAAAGTGCAATGTGCAATTCCATAGATTAGCACCAATTCACATTTTTGACCTAAAGTAACTAGATTGAGTTTGTGTTCAAAGTTCTAGTACTTTCAATTATAGAATTATACTTTTAAGAGACTTAGCGGTTCTATCAAACCCGTTCGACTAACGACACTTGACTGACCAGGAGAGCGGTGGGTGAGAGTAGACACCCATTAGACTACCATTTTATAGGCAATCGCCTTATACCCTCTTTATAGGACAGTTTTGTGAATAAAGCTTACTAACGGTAAGACTAACCAATTTATCTTACATATAAATATTAACTTTTAATCATAAATATATAAGATATATTTTAAACTCTTTAAAATATTTTAGATTTAATTTTCTATTAATATTCGCTAATTAATATACTAATCTCGAAAATTTAATATTAAATCTTAACGTGATTTAATTTATCTTTTAATTAACAATTAATTAAATTAATTAAATCTAAGATGGATATCACAAATGAATCAAATTAATTTACCTATCTTAAACCCCTAGTGGATTAAAAATTGCATGCAAGGGTTTAAGGGTTCCAGTTATTTAATTAATCAAATTACCATAAATAACAACCTACTATCCAATGCAAGCAAAAAAAAAAAGGGGGGGGGGGAGCGCAAAAGGAGGTGGCGGCTAGGGTTTCAAAACCCTAGCCACAAAATCGATTAAGGCCTCAAGGAGGGTCAAAATTTCGCAAATTACCCTTAGGCAAAAATCAGTTATAGCAATTCATACAGAAAAACAAGCATAGCTCTGATACCACTGTAAGGTTTTGCACAAACAATGAACTAGAAACCCTAAGTTCACATGCAACCTAATGAAGGATCTATGTTTTTCTATCTTATGAACATATAACAAAATCCTAAGGCCAACAATTATTTCTAAAGATCAAAACAAGAATTACCAACCTTTTGGATCTTGTTCTTGAAGCTAGCAGCAAAGAGATCCTGCCTCAAATGAAGTCACACCCAAAGCAAGGAGTAGAGAATCCAACAGAGTTCCAGAGAGTCAAGGAGGTGTCGAAAAGGAGGAGCCAGGAGGTTCCTTTAATAGCCTTCTAGGGTTACAGCTGAAACCCTAGAGGAGCATCCTTAGTGTGCAAGCATGTTGGCCACTTTGACCAGATCCTCTAAACCCTAATTAGAGTTTTCGCCTACCTTGGGAAGAGCCTCCAAGGTGGCGCCAAATCTAGCCCTTGGCTTCTAGTTTGCTAGTTGTTCAACTATTGAACAATTACAAACCAACCCCTGCAAATTTAATTAATTAATTTAATCCCCAAAATAAATCCAGTTAATTCTAAATTAATTTCTAATTAATTATTATAGTTTCTAATTAATATATTAACACTTAAATATATTAATAAACTATTTATTTATTTCTATCGATTTATTAAAAAATTAATAAATCAACCTTTCTCTCTATTGAACTCTACACTAATCCTCCAGCTATGAGGGCAACCCAAATGGACTTTGCTTCAATTAAAAAGATAAATACAATTATAAGTCATGGCTTAGACACCAAATCCAACAGAGTTTAGAACCCAAACATATCAGAGCGTAAATGTATTAAGTCCTTAATAGTTTAATCACAAGCAAAATCGGAAATTCTATAATCAAATTAAACAATTAGAAGCCCTAAACATAGCATCAAACATTTATAGCAGAATATCATTATCAATTTCCATATGGAAAAATAGATTTTTTAGAAATTAGAAAAAACTCTGAAGTTTACATTTCCTAAGAGTAGAAATTGGTGGTGGGGGATAGAAGACGATGGCCATCGATAGGATGAAAGCAAGTTGCAGTATAGAGAAATCATTGTGGTGGTCTTGCACAAACAGAATGTGTAAAGACCGCAATAAAGGATTATATGCAACTAAGCTTTAGTGGTGACACCGGCTAATAACGACGACCCCAAAGTAGTATTAGTGTCGACTCCAATAGGACTGATTTTAAAAATGGGGGAATTATTCTCGCTTTTTGACCATTAGATCGGTCCAAAGAATAAACGGACAAGATCTATTTGGACGAGGGCCGCTAAAGGGTTTATGTCTTATTTAGTTATATAGCATTTGTTGGTTTTTCAAGATTCTTGGTGACAGTGAACAGAGAGGGTATAATCAAAGTTGATGCCTTTTCTCCACATGAAAAAGAGAAGCTTCAAGTTGGTGGTTAGCCATTGACTCAGTTACCATGTAGAAAGAAATGGGTTAACCCATCTACGGCTAAAAATCTTGCTCGTGTTGATAAATACTTGTCCAATAAACAAATAGATGATGGTGGTCGGTTTTTATGTGGTGGTGGTTGTAACCAAAAACATGATGCATGCAAATCAATCTATAGCAAATGCCAAAAGCTTGAAGTGCAAGATCAAGTTTTAAATTTATAAAACCAAACAACTAGGGACTATTACATACTAGGTAGTATACCTAATCGTGTAGCAGCATAGCTTTGGTAAGAATAAATATCGAACTCTAGGGGAACGTAAGTGAAATATATTAGTTGTTTTGACTATTAGTTAAACATAAAATAAAAAGGGGAATTTAATATAAATTAAAGGCAAAAAAGCACAACGGTCATAGATACCTGATTTGGAAAATGGTCATGGATACGTGGTTTAGAAACAGATTATGAGACCCGTTTCCTAACCATTTCCTAACCAAGATGCTTATGCAAATAAGTTGTGATCTTTATTTGCTAAGCATGTCTAGTGAGTTGCTAATATAGAGTAATATCAAATCTTTTGTGCATAGATGTTCAGTTTGAAATGTGATTAGAGTGATTTAGTTGTGAGTTGTTTTAAGTAGAGATGTGACAATTCTTTGTAATTGCCTTCGCATTTTGAGTTGTTTGACGTGTAAGAAGAGTTAGGAGTCTCTTTTTATGGATTATTGGTGAATTAGAACTTAATTAGGTGTGATTTTGAGTTATGGAGGGTGTTTTATTAAATAAATTGAAGAGTTTTAAGTTAGCAGCCATATTAGCGACACTAACCCTTAGGTTACCGATGCTAATGGTAGTGATCAGGCCTTTTATGCTGTACATGTTCATTTGAGCCAAAAAAACACCCAATTTCATTCCAGTGGCGATTGAGCGACTTAAACCCCAAATTAACCGTAGAAATCAGAGGAAGAAGCTAGGAAACGTTGAATCTAACATCAAAGAAGTGATCATAACTCGTAAATCAAAGAGGTGAGTTGATTTTTGGTGTATTTTGGGGGGGGGGGGGTTTGAAACCGTAAGTGTTGAATTCACGAAACTGAGTCGTTTTTGTGATATATGATGTTAGTATATGATCCTAGGATGTTTTCCTTAGCATTTGGTGTCACACCCCCAAACCGTAATGGCGGAAACGTTCGAGGGTGAATGACTTCATAAACAATATCATAACAAAGTTGAATAATAGTGATTCCAAGCAAAACAACCATCATTAAATAATTGCATATGTTACATCATTTAAAAGTTGCATGTTTTAAATTCAATTACAAGTGATATCAAAATAAGCAAAAACGACGTCGCAACGTCCCTTCGAATAGCGCTGAAGTTTACCTTATCAATTTCCTGAGAATACAAGTAATTTAAAAGAGTGTCAACAATTAAGTTGGTGCGTTCATAAGATTTTGCGTAAGAAATGTCCTTTGTTTGTAAATGATAGTGTTGAAAACCAAGAAAATCCAATATTTTCTCATAAAAATGTCCAAGTCTTTAAATCCCAAAGACTAAAATGTAGTATATAAACTGTAGTGTAGATTCCTTAGAAATGTATGTTTCCACGTAAACAATTTTATGAAAATATTAAGTTGATTATTTTCCCCATGTGAGATACCCTATAACCATACTGTGACTAGTTGGCCTGCTGCGACGTTCTTCAGGCGTCGGAATGTGAGACATTTGGACACCTCAGACCTGCCGGTCTAGCTGTAGCTAGCAGCTCAGGTGCGGGGTTGTCAAGCCCGTATAGATCTATACTCAAATATCGCGCTCTCTTACCGAGACTCTGGTTATAAAAATTCAGGACTTATAGTAGGTACTTATTGAAGTACTGTGAAGATTCATCTCACAAAATGTATGTATTCCAATCAACTTGTTTACGTGAGATTTGTATGTAAAAACTCTTGTAATCATCTATTATCATTTTTCCCATGATAATATAGTAATGTTTAATAATTATATAATTTTATATAATTATTTTTGTCATAATAACCTTATGTTCATAAACTATTCCAATAATAGTCTATTTTTAGTGTTCCGTCGTAATAATCATATTTTTACGAATAATAACGAAATGACTTATTCAAATGATTATAAATATCATCTTTTAAGATATTTCTCACAAAAATGGTGTAATAACTTGGTTATAACCATTTTTGCTAGAAAGTGATATTTCCCGGTTACAAAAACGTAGTTTTTGTTAGTTTTCGTTTTTATGACGTTTATGTCAAAAATCTAGTGTTTTACACACTTTATTTATAGTTTTGTAACTTTTACACAAACATAATATGTCACAATGTTTATAATACATAGATCTAACCATATTTCATGTCAAAAACGTTTTTACACAACTACTAGTTTTATAAACTTGTGTAAATCATTATTTATAGCATATAAACACATATAATCTTGTGTAAATCATTATTTTTAACATGTAAACTTGTATTCTCCCCCAAAATGTTTAGAAAAGATGAAAATCACTAAAGGAAACTTTTTTACCAAGGAGAAGTGATTTACACTTGAAATGGTGGTGGTTTGTGGTGGTTTATGGTGGTTTGTGGTGGTGGGTAGAGAGAAGAGAGGGAGAGTCGAGAGTATAGAGAGAGATGAGAGAAAATATGGCTGAATTCTTAGTTCCAAAAGAAAGTGTGTTTTAATTAGATTTTTACTTAGTTTTTCTTTTATTCTTTTAGTTTTAGAGTTTGACATTTTTGATTTTGACTAGCCCATCAAGTCAAGTCTTGAAACTTGTGGGTTCATGGGGAGAAGGTAATAGTCGCCCGATTTTGGGTTTTAAATAAGCATATGTGTTTTTTTTTTTTTTTTTTTTTTTTTGTCATTTGTTTATAAAAATAAATATTTTTATAAAATAGGTTCAACGTTTGGCGTAATTATATATATTTATGGAGAAATGATATTATATATAAATATTATGTATAAAAATATTGCTAAACATTTATTTAGATTGGGTCATAGCTCATTAAACGATGAAATACGCGTTTAAGCGCAGTATTCTTCCGATTACGCGATTTTCAGCATTTTACCGAAAATTGTATTTGGCTTTGAAATTAAATACTAGATAGTATTACGTTCCATAATATATGATTTGTTATTCCATATTTGATGTTTAAGGAACCACATTTTGTATTTTGAGTCCAAACCCTGTGTACATTTATCCGTTCACAGCGGTTTAATCGTTGTAACTTTCAAATACGAACTCCGTTTTCGACGTTCTATATATCCACAGGTTCGTATTTACGAGTAGATCGTTTTATGAATATTATTATTCCCAAAATAATAATTGTACGATTATCGAATTTTTACGCTACAGTAGTTTACTGTCCGTATTTTCAACGTTTAATCGATAATTGTTTTGAATTAGCGTACGTAGTATTATAATATCTAATAATACATCATAATATCATGGAAAAATTACTTTTCAATATATGGTTTAACGTACGCTTCGTTTGACTACAGTTGACTTTCGTTGACCAAAATTTACAATTGTCACATCATCTACCCGTTAGAAAGAATTTCGTCCTGAAATTTAGCTCTTGAGTAGATTCTCAAGGGTTTGGGAAGAGATGTGGATACTTCTGTTTCATTTGGTCTTCACGCTCCCAAGTAAATTCTGGTCCACGCTTGGCGCTCCAGCGGACCTTCACTATCGGAATACGACTTTTTTTCGTTCTCTTTATCTCCCTGTCCATGATCTCTACGGGTTCTTCAACGAAATGAAGGTTCTCATTCACTTCAATCTCGTCGAGTAGAATGACAAGAGTCTCATCAGATAGACACTTCTTTAAGTTGGATACGTGGAAAGTGGGATGGACATTGCTGAGTTCTTGTGGTAGTTGGAGCCTGTAGGCTATCGGACCGATCCTAGCAAGGATCTCAAATGGTCCAATGTATCTAGGGTTCAGTTTCCCATGCTTGCCAAAGCGTATCATCCCCTTCCATGGTGAGACTTTCAACAACACTCGATCGCCAACCTGGAATTCCAAAGGTTTGCGTCGTTTATCTGCATAGCTCTTTTGTCGGTCACGAGATGCTTTCAATCGTTCACGGATCTGAACGATTTTCTCCGTCGTCTCTCATATGATCTCCAGACCGGTGAGAGTGCTGTTAGGTACTTGACCTCTGGCTAGTTGAGTATCACCTACCTCAGCCCAGCACATAGGAGATCTACAATTGCGCCCATATAAAGCTTCAAATGGAGCAACTTTGATGCTAGTGTGGTAACTGTTGTTGTATGAAAACTCAATGAGCGGTAAGTGGGTGTCCCACGCCTTACCAAAGTCTATCACACAAGCTCTCAACATGTCCTCCAGTGTTTGAATGGTTCTTTCACTTTGCCCGTCTGTCTGTGGATGGTACACTATACTCATGTCGAGTTTGGTTCCCAAGGCTTTTTGCAATGATTGCCAAAATCGTGAAGCGAATCGACTATCTCTATCTGAGATGATCGAAATTGGCGTACCGTGCAATCGTAATATTTCTTTGATGTACGTCCTGGTAAATTTCTCCATCTTGTCGGTTTCCTTGTTTGGCAGGAAGTGAGCGGATTTGGTTAACCTATCGACGATTACCCATATAGTGTCTAACCCACCAGTTGTCTTTGGTAACTTGGTTATGAAGTCCATAGTTATCCGTTCCCACTTCCACTCGGGTATCTCCGGTTGTTGTAGTAAACCCGAGGGCTTTTGGTATTCTACTTTAACCTTGGCGCAAGTCAGGCACTTGCCCACGTAAGTAGCAATTTTTGCCTTCATGTTTGGCCACCAATACAGTTTCTTGAGGTCCAGGTACATCTTGTCGGACCCAGGATGAACGGAGTATCTGGTCTTGTGAGCCTCATTCATGATAATGTCTCTGTATCCGCGGAATCTCGGGGTCCAAATTCGGTTCATGAGGTAATGAGCTCCGTCATCCTTAACTTCGAGGTTTTTATCCATCCCTCGCAAGGCTTCATTTGCGACATTCTCAGGTTTTAAGGCTTCTAGCTGCGCCTCCTTGATCTGAGTGGACAAATGGGAATGGATCGTTATCGACAGAGACTTTACTCGGCGGTCCGAGTACTCTTTTCGACTAAGAGCATCTGCCACTACGTTGGCCTTTCCTGGGTGATAACGAATTTCGCATTCATAATCACTTAGCAGTTCTACCCATCGTCGTTGTCTCATGTTGAGTGCTTTTTGGTTGAGGATATGCTGGAGACTCTTATGGTCGGTGAAAACCGTACACTTAGGCTGTGTTTGGTTGGACGTAATGGAATAACAAAGGAATGGAATGAAACAAGTAATGGAATGGACAAGGTAATGGAATGATTCATTACCATTCCATTGTCATGTTTGGTTATGCTGGTAGAATGGATTGAGTCATTCAACAATCTTGTTTGGTATGTACAAAAACATAAAGGAATGAAATGAAAATACGTAATAATGACAAAAATACCCCCACAAAAAAAGTCACAAAATTAATTATTTTTCACAAAATTAATTATTTTCCATATCATCTAATCAACAATTATACTAAAACTTCACAATTAAAAATTAAATTATCAATAAATAAGTTACTGATCAAAATGGAATTGGTTCACAAAATAGAAGCATCAGAATGGAATTGGTTCTGTTTGAGCCATTTGAAAATGCCATCTGTTCCTAAGTGGGCTGGAATATTGAAAGTGCATAGTATGGTATTTCTTGTACATGTAGCCAATTGATTACAGTTAAATATTTTTGTAATATCAATTTTCAGAATTTGTACTCTTAAATATCCTTCCTATGATATTCATACTTATAAATTTCATTGTCTGAAATTGACGTTTTTGAAGAACTCGATAAAAAAGGCAGGAAGAGGAGCTGGTATACCCATATAAAACGCTCTTCCTCTATTACTTTATCCTAGAAAAAAGGGCATGCTGCATTTGTCTGTTTCTATTTGATTAAAACAATAATATGCAAACTGTGTACAAGTAGGCTCTATAGAAACAGGTTGTATCAGAACAAGCACACCTCCCCTTCCCTCTCAAAATTTGCTTCCCCTTATCCCTCTCAAAATCAAGTCTAGGCGGTGAAATCGACATTGTATATCGCAAGATCTGATGAAATTCGGAGTTCTAAATCGAAGGGTGGAAGAAATTGGAGGTCAAAGCAACAACTTATAGTCGAGATGTGGAGAGGGAACGAAGCTCCGTCGATTTCAGTTGCTACTGACGAGGAATTAGAAGCTCCGTCGATTTCAAAGCAACAACTTCTAAAGGGCTTCTTGATTTTGCTTGATGCTGGTTTGCTTGTTTAATTGAAACTTCCAGTCAGAAAACGACCATGATGGAGAGTCTATCGTCGTTAACAGTGGTGATACTAACCTTGAAATTGCTTGATGCTGGTTTGCTATATATAAACGATTGCAGCCCTGGTTTATGGAAAACAGTTTTGGAGATGATTTCATTTTTCAATTAGGAGAGAATTCTATAGAATATGCTGCTGATTTTCGCACAATCATGAATTACGTGATTATTGTGAAGGGCAAAAGCGGAAGTTAGGTTACATAGCAGGAATGGAATGAAAAAAAATCAGGGGTATCCCCAAGAATGAAAAGCACGCGTTTTGAAGGAATGTGATTCAGTCTTGAATGATGGTTTCCTTTCCTTAAATCAACCAAACACACACTAAACCATTCCCTGTGAATGAATCATTCCTTTCCCGCCTTGTTTACTGTAACACCTGGCTTTTAAAACAAAAACACCCCTGAAAATTTTTCATTAAAAACAAAGGTTTCATTACATAAAACCATAACAAAAGGGGTATATTTTAATAAAAACGGGTACAAGTGTATCAAGGAGAGTATAAAATACCATAATCTCCTTTAAAGTCGGGCTGCTACTGACAGCATCTATGAGTCCCACTTCTTAGTCACGGACTCTATCTTTTCCCTATCAGGATCATGCTAACCTGCAGGGACATTTAACAAATATCGTGAGCTATAAAGCTCAGTGAGTAATCATATCTGCAAATAACATGTACAATAAATACATCCATATATAATTTTTTATATATGATACATATATTTATTTTTTTCATCTTTCAATATCAAATACCATTTTATAGCCTTTTCCGGCTAAACATGTATATCTGTCTGGATATCGGACCCAGACTACTAGCCTTACCGGCTAATCATATATATCTTAGGATTTCACATCCTACTGCATAGCCTTACCGGCTGAAACGTGGTATCATGTGATTTTCAAATCACATCAGTTAATTGTACACTTTATCATATCCAGTCTGTTATTTGCATACCAATCAAATCAATTCTGTACCATTTCTGTCCCATCTCTCTTAGTCATATTTGACTATACCATATATCATGGCTACATAAGTCTTATCATTTATCATGGCTATACAAGCCGCACCAAAACAATTTCAGCATATAAATCATAGCCCGAAGGCCGTACCAGTAGTTCCGTCATTTATTTCATAGCCCAAAGGCCGCACCAGTTTGGGTTCAACAACCCGGTATCATAGCCATAATGCCGCACCATTTCCATATAATAATATCATAGCCATATAGGCCGCACCAGTTGGATATAACATCCAGTATCATAGCCACAAGTGGCCGCACCATCTATTAACAGTCTACTTCATAATCAATTATGGCTCACGGGTTTACCCGCTATTGCCTAGACTCACGGCTCCGTTCTTGTCATCGCAATGACTCATGGCTTATCCGGTATTGCCTTATTAAAGTGGACTCACATCTCCGTTCTTGTCTATCGCAAACTCACGACTTATGTGGTATTGTCGCATTACTGACTCACAGCTCCGTTCTTGTCTATCATAGACTCACAGCTTATCTGGTATTGTCGTATCACGGTTTATCTGTTTATTGACTCACATCTCCGTTCTTGTCTTTCTCAGACTCACGGCTTATCTGGTATTGTCATTTTCATATGTCTTTACACTCATCATTTTCGTCCCTCGAAGCTATTTCAACCTGTAACAGTTCAATCATCATATATCATATATAATATCAGTGAGATTACTCACCTGGATACTAGTTGCATTTAAATCCCGGTTGTTTCTTGCCTTTGCGTGCACCACAACCATTTGTCCCATACCTATATATTCATTTATATACCAAATGATAATAGGTTAATAATCATTTCAGTTGACTCTAATACATAAGAGTCCAATATTATGCAACTATAAACCATCCCTAGATGATAAACTTTTCATTTATCATCTTTTCACAAGTTTTACTATTCACCGGGGCATTCGTATCGATCTACAGTGCCCCCGAGGAGTCGAAAACTCGATTTAATAATTTTCCAGGACTTTTCAGACCATTATGAACCTATGGTTCAAGTTTGAGGTAAATCGGACAAGCCAAACAAAAGTTAGCATTTCTGATCCCCTGCCAGGAGGGCGCACTGCGCCAGGATCAGGGCGCACCGCGCCTGGCACCTACCAGGTGGGCGCACTGTGCCTGGTTCTGGGCGCACCGCGCCTGGCGCCTGGGCAGCCTCCTGATCAGTCGCGATTTGTGCACTGTAGCAAGCAGTTTTGGCCTATTAAGTCCTTAATCCAGTTCTTAATCACATGGTGTTTATTCCTAGGCTAAAACCCTTCATTAATACAAGGTTTTAATCCAAAGAAACAAACTCAAACAATCAATTGCAAGAATTAGGGTTCTTGATCAAAATCCCAATTTTCAACAATAGCAACCTACTTTGCTGTTTTTGAGATATGTTCTTATCATATAAACATGTTTTAAGCTTGGAAATCGCATCAATATCATGGGTCATAACTGGAATTACAGTTTTCCAGTCCATCCATGAAAAACAAGTTCAAGAACTAGGCTAGAATAACAATCACTAACCTTTTATCTTGATAACATCAAATTCCCAAGCTATTACTTCCAATTCCTTGTTCAATCTTCATGAATTCCAGAAATCGTGACTCAAAACCCTCTTTTCGATCACTCTCAAATGTTTAGCCAAAAATGAGAGGATTTTTCATTTTATATTTTCAGATTTTGCAGTTTAGTCCTTGAAGTTCAATCTTTTAAACTTTGGCCACAACTAAACACATTTCATGACAAAAACCAGTTTTTATAACATTTTAAGTCCAAAACTTAAAATATTATTTCAAACTAAATACTTTTCTGTCCAAAAGACCAAATTACCCTTCTAAGGTAAAATGACTAATTTACCCCTTTTTATTATATTTACATAAAAAGAGTGTCTTGGCGTTACATTTACCACCTACCAAACGCACCCTTAGTACCGTACAGGTAGTGTCTCCAGATCTTCAATGCGAACACTACTGCCCCCAACTCGAGGTTATGTGTAGTGTAGTTGACCTCGTGAGTTTTAAGTTGTCTTGAAGCATAGGCAATGACTTTTCGTCTTTGCATGAGTACGCAGCCCAGACCCTGGTTCAATGCATCGCAATAGACCACAAAGTCTTCTGTTCCTTCTGGAAGGGACAGAATGGGTGCGCTGCACAAGGCTTTCTTTAGGGTCTGGAAGGCGGCGTCTTGTTTATCTTCCCACTTGAATGTTACACCCTTCTGAGTCAGGGCAGTAAGTGGTTTCGCAATTTTGGAGAAATTCTGTATGAATCTTCGGTAGTAGCCAGCAAGGCCCAAAAACTGGCGGATTTCTGTCGGAGTTCTTGGTGCTTCCCAGTTTTCGATGGCTTTGATTTTGGAGGGATCCACATGTATCCATTCCTTGCTGACTACGTGGCCTAGAAAGTCCACCTTTCGAATCCAAAATTCGCATTTTGAAAACTTCGCATACAACTTTTCTGCCCTTAGCGTCTCCAGGACTTGCTGTAGGTGTTGGCTATGTTTCTCCTTACTTCGTGAATAGATAAGTATGTCGTCGATGAACACTATCACGAATTTATCTAAGTAAGGTCGGCATACGCGGTTCATCAGATCCATAAAAACTGCGGGCGCATTAGTCAATCCGAAGGGCATCACAACGAATTCATAATGGCCGTAGCGAGTTCTGAATGCCGTCTTAGGAACGTCTTCTTCTTGGACTCTGATTTGGTGATACCCCGACCTTAGATCAATTTTTGAGAAGTAACTCGATCCTTGGAGTTGGTCAAAAAGGTCGTCGATTCGGGTTAACGGATACCGATTCTTGATAGTGAGCTTGTTTAATTCCCGATAGTCAATGCACATGCGGAATGATCCATCCTTCTTCTTCACGAATAAGATCGGCGCTCCCCAAGGTGAGAAGCTCGGCCTGATGAACCCTTTACTTAGCAGTTCGTTTAGTTGGCTGGATAATTCTTACATTTCTGCCGGGGCTAATCGGTATGGCGCTTTTGCTACTGGGGTGGCTCCAGGGATCAAATCGATTCTGAACTCGACTTGTCGTGCGGGTGGTACTCCTGGAAGGTCTTCTGGGAACACGTCAGAAAAGTCGCAGACTTTAGGGATCTCTTTGATGCTCTTTACTTCTTTCTTCTTGTCAACAACGTAGGCTAGGAAGGCATGGTATCTTTTCTGTAGGTACTTTCGGGCTTTGATGCAAGACACGATTCGAAGGCTGGTACTGGGTTTATCACCATAGACAACAAGGGTCTTGTCATCTGGCAGATGAAGTCGGATCCCTCGTTCGTAACACATGATGTCGGCATGATGGGGGATTAGCCAATCCATACCAACAATCACGTCAAAGCTTCCTATTCTAATAGGCATTAAGTTGATTTGAAAGGAGTGATCGTCCAGAGTAAGTGTACAGCCTATGTATATGTCGTTTGTGCTTTCTGTTTTGCCATTTGCCATTTCTACCGTAAATGTTTCATTGAGTGGTTGAGGTTTTTGTTTTAGTAAGTTTTTAAACTTGTGGCTTACGAAGCTCCTCTCCGCACCGCTATCGAATAGAATATAAGCATATGAATTATTGACGAGGAACGTATCGGTAACCACGGTGGGATCCTCCACTGCTTCCACGCGTCCCATGGCTAGGACTCTTCCATTTCTTCCAACGTTCTTTGTTTTTCGGCAATCACGCTTAAATGCCCCGTTTCACCATAACCATAGCAAGCTTGACTCACCCCAGCATTAGAGGCTTGGGTGGTTTGTGGAACTGGCGCCTTGCAGAAACGGGCGGTATGACCCTTTTTGTTACAGTTCGAGCAGTGCATTTCTCTACAGGCTCCGGTATGGTGGAAATTACACTTGTTGCACTTGGGTAGTGTCCCATTATATTGCTAGGTTGCTGTTGGGGTAGTCGGGACAGTGGCTGCACGGACTGCCACAATCTGTTGTCTCTTCGCACCTTATTGGTTAGGCTGACCCCTCCCCCTGTTCCAGGGTTTTCTTTTGTGCTCCTTCTCTTTTGGCTGATCAGTTTTAGAGGTCATGGTGCCCTGGCGAACCCCATGGTCGACTAATCGTTGGGCCAGTCGTTTGGCACTGTCGAAGGTGGCGGGGCTTGCCGCTTCTACGTTCCCCTGGATCTGAGGAGATAGCCCCCAGATATAGCATTCCACTTTCACAGATTCTGGCGTGACCATAGCAGGGCAGAGGGTTGCCAAGTCGTTGAATCGGTTCGTGTAGGCGGTCAGATCTGAACCTTTCATGGTAAGGTTCCACAGCTCCTGTTCTAGTTTTTGGATCTCCCCTCTGGGACAGTACTATTTCATCAGCATGGTCTTCAGTTCCTCCCAACTCATTGAGTTAGCCACAGGAAGTGTGAGAGCCATAACATGACCCTTCCACCAGGACATGGTCGTCTCAGCAAAGGTACAAGCGGCGAATTTGACTTTGAATTCCTCGGGGCATGCAGAGATATCAAAGATTGATTCAGTCTTCTCAATCCATCTCGTGAGAGCAAGGACACCACCAGTACCATGGAAAGCCACAGGTTTGCAATTCGCGAAGTCCTTGTACGTACATACTCGCGATTGGTTTGATGTTTCTCCATTTGTGGAGTCGTTGGTGCCATTTCTGCTTCCGTTTCCATTCGTCCCATTCGAGTTTATCTGAGCGATAGCAGCTGCTACCGCAGCAGTAACAGCGACTTGGAAAGTAGCTGCGTCCATCATGGGTGGCTCGGGAGCTGCGATCGGTGCGCGCCTAGCGTTTCTTCGACGGGGTGGCATATTTCTGCCACAAGGATTCAAGATTTGACGTCGGTTAGTTTCTGGTAAGGGTTATCAAAGTACGGCGTTTCTATTATACATTTATGTCGACTATGTAGTGATAGGGGTATAATAGGTGCATAAAGAGGCTAGATGTATGGTTCTATAGTATCACAAAATACTCGTATAGTATTTTTGTTTTATGTTTTGTTCTAGTGTTTTTCTTTGTACATGGATCTTGGTAAGTCTTTAGAAGTTGTTATAAGTAAGGTGATTTCTAAGGGGTATGAGAGGTATGTAAGAGAAAATTCTAAGTGTACGACTTCGTAGTATTCATAAAATACTCCTGTAGTATTTTAACTCTATGTTTAGTTATATAGTGTCTTAAAATACTCCCATAGTATTTTAACTTTATGTTTAGTTATTTGGTTATTGGTAAGTGTTCGGACTTGTTGTTCGCCACGACTATTTCTAAGTATACGTTAATCATATCTTGGACCAATACAGATGATCATGCTCTATTTATCCAAGATATAATTACCAAAACACCTAGGACTATCCGTAGTGTTCAACTCATCTTACCACTTTTGTATGTTTTCGTTATGATATCATTCTAGTATGTATGTATGTACTTATACTTTTTATAAAAATTATCGTTGTAACTTTAAAAGTATACTTGTACGAAAAATGTTTTTTTGAGAGTTTTAGTCTCATTGTATTTATAGTTGTATATCTTTAAATGGATTGATATACTTAGTTCACTATAAACATACCAATCTGTCACACCCCCAAACCGTAATGGTGGAAACGTTCGAGGGTGAATGACTTCATGAACAATATCATAACAAAGTTGAATAATAGTGATTCCAAGCAAAACAACCATCATTAAATAATTGCATATGTTACATCGTTTAAAAGTTGCATGTTTCAAATACAATTACAAGTGATATCAAAATAAGCAAAAACGATGTCGCAACGTCCCTTCGAATAGCGCTGAAGTTTACCTTATCAATTTCCTGAGAATACAAGTAATTTGAAAGAGTGTCAACAATTAAGTTGGTGAGTTCATAATATTTTGCGTAAGAAATGTCCTTTGTTTGTAAATGATAGTGTTGAAAACCAAGAAAATCCAATATTTTCTCATAAAAATGTCCAAGTCTTTAAATCCCAAAGACTAAAATGTAGTATGTAAACTGTAGTGTAGATTCCTTAGAAATGTATGTTTCCACGTAAACAATTTTATGAAAATATTAAGTTGATTATTTTCCCCATGTGAGATACCCTATAACCATACTGTAACTAGTTGGCCTGCTACGACGTTCTTCAGGCGTCGGAATGTGAAACATTTGGACACTTCAGACCTGCCGGTCTAGCTGTAGCTAACAGCTCAGGTGCGGGGTTGTCAAGCCCTTATAGATCTATACTCAAATATCGCGCTCTCTTACCAAGACTCTGGTTATAAAAATTCAGGACTTATAGTAGGTACTTATTGAAGTACTGTGAAGATTCATCTCACAAAATGTATGTATTCCAATCAACTTGTTTACGTGAGATTTGTATGTAAAAACTCTTGTAATCATCTATTATCATTTTTCCCATGATAATATAGTAATGTTTAATAATTATATAATTTTATATAATTATTTTTGTCATAATAACCTTATGTTCATAAACTATTACAATAATAGTCTATTTTTAGTGTTTCGTCGTAATAATCATATTTTTACGAATAATAACGAAATGACTTATTCAAATGATTATAAATATCATCTTTTAATATATTTCTCACAAAAATGGTGTAATAACTTGGTTATAACCATTTTTGCTAGAGAGTGATATTTCCCGGTTACAAAAACGTAGTTTTTGTTAGTTTTCGTTTTTATGACATTTATGTCAAAAATCTAGTGTTTTACACACTTTATTTATAGTTTTGTAACTTTTACACAAACATAATATATCACAATGTTTATAATACATAGATCTAACCATATTTCATGTCAAAAACGTTTTTACACAACTACTAGTTTTATAAACTTGTGTAAATCATTATTTATAGCATATAAACACATATAATCTTGTGTAAATCATTATTTTTAACATGTAAACTTGTATTCTCCCCCAAAATGTTTAGAAAAGATGAAAATGAGGGGTATGAACTCACCCTTGTAGCGTGTTCGGTTTAAAAACTAGGTATTCCTTGGAAGATCGGTGGTAGGAATGAAGATCCAAGCCTTGGAGGTCGGAGGACCCTTGTACAAAACTATTACCCAATAGTTTTACATTGATGTTAGTGTGTGTAAATGGAATAAAACTTGTGTAATAATGTTTAAAATCACTAAAGGAAACTTTTTTACCAAGGAGAAGTGATTTACACTTGAAATGGTGGTGGTTTGTGGTGGTTTATGGTGGCTTGTGGTGGTGGGTAGAGAGAAGAGAGGGAGAGCTGAGAGTATAGAGAGAGATGAGAGAAAATATGGCAGAATTCTTAGTTCCAAAAGAAAGTGTGTTTTAATTAGATTTTTACTTAGTTTTTCTTTTAATCTTTTAGTTTTAGAGTTTGACATTTTTGATTTTGACTAGCCCATCAAGTCAAGTCTTGAAACTTGTGGGTTCATGGGGAGAAGGTAATAGTCAGCCGATTTTGGGTTTTAAATATGCATATGTGTTTTTTTTTTCATTTGTTTATAAAAATAACTATTTTTATAAAATAGGTTCAACGTTTGGCGTAATTATATATATTTATCGAGAAATGATATTATAAATAAATATTATGTATAAAAATATTGCTAAACATTTATTTAGATTGGGTCATAGCTCGTTAAACGATGAAATACGCGTTTAAGCGCAGTATTTTTCCGATTACCCGATTTTCAGCATTTTACCGAAAATTGTATTTGGCTTTGAAATTAAATACTAGATAGTATTACGTTCCATAATATATGATTTGTTATTCCATATTTGTTGTTTAAGGCACCACATTTTGTATTTTGAGTCCAAACCCTGTGTACATTTATCCGTTCACAGCGGTTTAATCGTTGTAACTTTCACATACGAACTCCGTTTTCGACGTTCTATATATCCACAGGTTTGTATTTACGAGTAGATCGTTTTATGAATATTATTATTCCCAAAATAATAATTGTACGATTATCGAATTTTTACGCTACAGTAGTTTACTGTCCGTATTTTCGACGTTTAATCGATAATTGTTTTGAATTAGCATACGTAGTATTATAATATCTAATAATACATCATAATATCATGGAAAAATTACTTTTCACTATATGGTTTAACGTACGCTTCGTTTGACTACAGTTGACTTTCGTTGACCAAAATTTACAATTGTCACATTTGGTATGTTAAAAATCGAGTTTATGTGGTTGAAACCAAAAGGTCGTGAATTTGGGCTGGATAGTCATAGTTAGCGGCACTAACTGTATAAATTAGGGTTTTTCAAATGTTTGAGCTTGGGTATCAGTTGTTGGGATGTTTGGGAGTAATTGAGACCTGATATATGATGTTTTACCCCAGCTATTACATTAGGAAGGAGTCTAATATGAGGAGCTTGGGGTGTAACACATCCTGATCCACACCACTAGGTGAGTACTCTCTAGTACTTGAGTAGTGATATACTTAATGTATGTTGGGATACATATTATATATATATATATATATATATATATATATATATATATATATATATATATATATATATATATATATATATATATATATATATATATGTGTGTGTGTGTGAGTTATATTATAGTTATTCATGTGACCATTGGTGGAGTAAATTGTTATCTATGAGTAACAATAGTCGAGTTGAATGCATAAATTGATTGTATAAATAGAGTAGATGCCAGAGTGCTTGTTGTTGGATTAGGTGTCTAAGCCATAACTATAATTTATGAATATACTTAAATTGATGGCAGCACAGTCCTTTTGGGTTGCCCTCAAACCTGACAGAGGACAAGATAACTTATAGAGAGAGGAATTAATATATTATGAGGATAATATATTAATTAGAAATAGTAATATTTAATTAATGATTAATAAAAAATTAATTAGAATTAATTGGGTTAATTAAAAGTGCAGGGGCTGAATTATAATTGCTCAATAATTGAGCAATGGACAATTATGGAATGTATATGGTGTTGGATTAGGTGTCTAAGCCATGACTTATAATTATATTTATCTTGTTAATTGAAGCAAAGTCCATTTGGGTTGCCCTCATAGCTGGAGGATAGATGTGGAGTTCAATAGAGAGAAAGGTTGATTTATTAATTGTTTATTAAATCAATAGAAATAAATAAATAGTTTATTAATATATTTAAGTGTTAATATATTAATTAGAAACTATAATAATTAATTAAGATTTAATCTAGAATTAATTGGATTTAATTTAGTGATTAAATTAATTAATTAAAAGTGTAGGGGCTGGTTTGTATTTATTCAATAGTTGAATAACTGGCAAAGAGAAGTCCAGGGGCCAAAAGTGGAGCCACCCTTGGAGGCTTCTCTAGGGTTGGCGAAAACCCTAATTAGGGTTTAGGGATCTGGTCCAAGTGGTCAACAGGCTTGCCCACTTGGAGGCTCCTTAGGGTTTCAGGTGTAACCCTAGGAGGCTATAAAAGGAACCCTCTGGCTCCTCATTTTTCATGCCTCCTCTCTCTCTCTCTCTCTCTCTCTCTCTCTCTCTCTGTTAATCTGCTGGATCATCTTCTCCATTACTTGGGTGTGACTTGCATTTGAGGCAGGATCATTTTGCTGCTAGCTTCAAGAACAAGATCAAAAGGTTGGTTATTCTTAATTTGATCTTTAGAAATTATTATTGGCCTTAGGTTTTTAGTTAATATATTCATAGAAGAAAACATAGATCTTTCTAGGGTTGCATGTGAACCATAAGAATTATTTGTTCATTGTTTGCTAGAAAACCCTTCGTTGGTATTAGAGTAGGCTTGTTTTCTTATGAATTTGATATAAACTGTTTATATGTTCATTGGGTTTTCGAAATTAAACCCTTGGGAGGCCATATTTTCGTCCATGGTGGCTAGGGTTTCGAAAACCCTAGCCCCCCTTGCCTTATCTGCGAATTGCTTGCTGCCTAGAATAGTTGGTTGTTATTTTTGGTAACTAGATCTTCTAAATAACTTGAACCATTATTCCTTGCATGATAATTTCGAGATTTAGGGATTAAATTAGGAAAATTAATTTGATTAATTTTGTGATTCTCTTATTCGATTTAATTAGTTTAATTAAAATTTTTAATTAAAAGACCAATTAAGTCACTTAAAGATTTAATTTAAATTTTCGAAAAATTCCTAAAAATTTTCGAAAATTAGTAATAAATTAAATCTAAAATATTTTAATAAGATTAAAATATGTCTTATATATTTATGATTAAAATTTAATATTTATATGTAAGATTAAATGGTTAGTCTTACCGTTAGTAGGCATTATTCACAAAATTGTCCTATAAAGAGGGTATAAGGCGACTGCCTATAAAATGGTAGTCTAATGGGAATCCACTCTTACCCACCGCTCTCCTGGTCAGTCGAGTGTCGTTAGCCGAATGGGTTTGATAGAACCGTTAAGCCTCTTAAAAGTATAATGCTATAATTGAAAGTACTAGAACTTTGAACAAAATCCCAATCTAGTTACTTTAGGTAAAAAAATGTGAATTAGTTGCTAATCCATGAAGTTGCACATTGCACCTTGTGAAACATTGATGGGGCGTGTGTGGTTAACCGGCACACCAATAGGGGTTCTCAAAGAGTTGCAATAGGTTTCTCGATTTTTCCATTATTGACGGAGCGTGTGTGGTTAACCAGCACGTCAATTAGAGATTGCAATTGACTTCGAGAGTACCGAGCTAATTCGCATGGTTATTCACATCCGGTTTGTGATCCTCGGCATCCCAGTCACAAATGGTGGGGCACATCCGAGACTAAACATGCCATTGAATAGTTCAATGTGTCTCAACAGATCTAGAAATTTCATATGATGAAATTGATAAGTGCATTATCTACCTTAATGACCATTATGTTGTGATTACGGCATCCCTCTTCACATCATAGTTGGGGTATTTTGGGTCCTAGCCTTAATAAATAATAAATTAGGTAATTATTTAAAAGGATTAAAGAAAACTAATAAATTCTGTTTATTATAGATGTCTGAATCGAGCGTCTATTCTCCTCCCTCTCCTCCTTCACCCATTTCTGAGAGCATCAGAATGCGCCTGCCAAATATGGAAAGGATGACTGGCCTTAACTGTAAGGAATGGCTTCGCAATTGGAGAATGGTTCTCGTCATTGCTGGCAAGCTTCATCTCACCGAGTATCCGATCCTGGTTCCACCGGAACAAGTCATCATAAAGAGCCTTTATGATAAGCATAACTTGTTAGTTGATAAATCCAAAAAGATTCGTGACCTCATGATGTTGACCATTGACCCTCAGTTCTGCAAGGATTTTGAATCCTTGGGGCCATATGAGTTAATGCAATCGGTTGAGGAAAAGTTCCAAAACCGGTTGAAGAGGAACGAGCTAGGATATTCAAAAAGACTTGCAGAGTGCAAGCTAAAAGAAGGAAGTAGCATCGATTCGCATGTTCTTCAGATTGAAGCGTACATAGGCGAATTGTACAAGCTTGGTTATTCCATGAGTCAGGAAATGAGTGTTAACATTTTACTCGCTTCGCTGACGAGTGAGTACGATCTGTTCATTCAGACGTATAGAAAGGAAAACAAGAAAAGGACTTTCATGGAAATGCGTCCACTGTTGACTTTATACGAGTCACTCTTGGATAGGCATAGTTCCAATGGTTCAGCTACTTCTGGATTAAGACCAGTGGGAAGACACAGCAAGAAACGATCCGGATCATCTGGATATGTCTTAAGCTGGGAATGCACAGAATCGGATACAGTCGCGGGAAAATTGGAAGATGCTCCAAAGTAAAAATCTTTTGAAAGCTCAGGTATATCTAAAAACCTCAAAACTCCCGTTCCATAATTCCTTGAGGCATAATGTGATAGTCACATTTTGGTTTGTATGCAGGGAATCTGTAGGGTACGGGACTTTGGCGCATAGGAGCACATTTGGATTGGATTTCCGGCTCATGCAGTTTTGAAGTTTAGTTAGATATTGAAATATTGTTATTAGCTTTTAAATGCATATGACATTGTCTATCATATAGTACATTGTTCAAGGATTTTTGTTTTAATAAAATTGTCGTTTTTCTTTTAACAACTGTTGTTCGAAATTATCCTTGAAATGTTGTATGATTGTGTTGAATGCATGATTGGTGATAACTTGAATGTTGAATACATCCAAAGTGTTTGGATTTTAGGAATTTTGTCCCTTATGATTGTTAAGATAAATGTTATAAGAATCAATTCAACCAAAGGTCCAGTTGGACAGGACTTTGGAATCACTTGACTTAGAGTCACTTGATGAATTGAGTTCTTAATGTGTCAAGAAATGAATCAACCAAAGATCCAGCTGGACAGGACTTTGGAATCATTTGACTTAGAGTCAGATGATGATTAAGTTCTTTATAAAGCACAAATGGCAAGAAATGAATCACCCAAAGATCCAGAGGATAGGATTTTGGAATCAGTTAACTTAGAGTCAACTGAAGATTGCAAGTCTTGACCAAGATTAACAAAGTCATAAAATTTACATAGAGATGTAAAAGACATCAAGATCAGAAGCAACGAACACATAAGTTACTGTGTATTGCTTGAATCTTCAAATAGAACACAATTGTTTGTACTTCGCGATATTTGTCATTCGGAATGACGAATATGGCTACGCTTATCAGAAAAAGCGATTGAATTGAAACCTTGAACAGTTCAAGGACTACAAAGGAAGTACAAGATCCACAAAACCTGAGTGACAATATAAACTGGGAAAATGTTTCACAGTTCATTCTCTTCCAAGAACATTAATGGTTATAATGTGTCTTAGGGAAGATGATGGAGCGTTGGCCGAAACAGTTTGATCCTTGATGTATAAGATACATTGTCAATTAGTTTCCGATAAATTGAATATTAAACTAGTCAGACCATATTCCGACCACATTCTAGACTAAGTAGGTTTTGGAGACACTGCCTAAAGTGTGAAGCTAGGATTATCCCACTTGCACATAGAGAGTCCAGGGTCTTGTAGTGTTCGTCTGAACCTCATGACTAGCCTGAACCTGATCAGCAATGTCGTTTCACTGGTTATCCCGCTATACCTGTAAAAGAAGAGCTCATTCAGAAAGAACTCATGTTCTTAGGAAACAGTGGGAGTTAGGACAGTCCTGAATGAGTTCAGGATTAGACATGTGATAGAACCTTTAGTCATCACTAGGCTTAGAGCAGAAATCAGATTTATGTTTTAATACTGACATTATCTTCTCTTGACCAGTAGTTTGAATCACCATCATAAGTAGTTATGATCGAGATGACATACCATTTGGTGGTAAAACACTATAGTTGGTACGGATTATCAATCCAACTACTTGGAAGCATTGGTGAGCCCGGTTGCTGCCAATTGAGAGAACGATAGGACGAGATACAATCTATATGACAGTTTGATTGATTTTACAACCGGTCTAAAAATTAGTGGGAGTAATTGAATCATCAAAAGAAATCAACATGGACATAAACGTACCTTTAGAACATCTGGTTGAGTGAGACGATACCCAGAGTCAAGTAATTGGCTCCGAGAGAAGCACTCTCAATAGAAGATGGAATTCTAAAGGGTACTGCATATTGTAAGTCTTTAGTGGAGCGCGTGTGGATCACCGGCACACTAATAGGGACTCACAAAAAATATGCTAGTATAAATGTACATGGGCCCGGGATTTCCCCGCGGGCATATCGCAAGAAAGGATATTCAGATTCTCGAAATATGCCAAAGGATTGGATTTTGAGAATGGGCTGAAAGATTTCCATTAAGATGTCAGAAAGCTTGGATTCTCAAAATGTGCTAAAAGTTCTGGATTTTGAGAATAGTCCATAACCGTGTCAAAGCCAGTGGGAGTGTCGCTGTTATCTCCATATGTAGGTTACATACAGTTTCTAGGAAACGTCTCTTTTCATTACAAGGTGTAATGACTTGGTGTTAAGAGACGGATCGCTATGAAAGACTTAATAAAGATACAACATACTCAGGTGGTTATAAACATCTATGAGATACATCCAAACTCTGCCAATATGATATTGATGAGACTCAAGATGCATAGCTCATAAAGGAATTTCCCATCGTTGCAAAGTGTAATGATTTGGCATGAGATATAAAGAAGGTGCAACATACTCACATAATCCACAGACATCTATCAGATAGATGTTATCATCAGTATAGACCTAGCCATAGTAAGCATGATCTTGGTAAGATTCAAGATGCATGAGAAAGAGTCTCCGAAAGGAAACAGTTATTAAAGGTCATGACACTGGGATTGTAAGTAATTCTAAGATTCCAAAGGAGTTTGGACTATATCGAATTCCACGAGCTTCTTGGATCGATCAGAAGTGTCATGTCCTGATGACTTAATGCTTAGAGCATAGTGAGTCAGATTCAGGATATGACCTCGCTGGGAATACTTAATGGATTCAGTGCATACGTGAGAAATCATTAAAAATGATCGGGGTGAATGTTAATAGTAATTTGAAAATGTTTTCAAAATAAGTAAAAGGACTTAATGGTTAAAGAGTTTCATTGGACTTCTGATGGAGCACGTGTGGGTCACCGGCATATCGAAACACCTCGAAATAGTCATAGGGTGCAGTCATGTGGACTAAAGATCCCAAGAACCATGGAAAGCCACAGTACACAGAATGGAGATGTACGTGAGAATGACAATATATGACTAAATTGAGATATCATCGGATGTATGTCCGAGTGGATAAAGTGTATAAATGTGAGACATTTGGATACATAGAAAGAGTGAAAGGTCATAGAGACATAGATACATAACATGAATTAAAAGTTTAAAAGGAATCTAGAAACCGATAATAGTTTTATGAAGAATCCGACTAGGTGATCACCTCGTGGAGACTTGGTGATAAGCGAGAGTAACTACCAGTCAGATTTTAGTTTCATCTTTGCATGTTTCACTTCCTGAATAATTTGATTATTCAAAAATCCACAGTCGCTCATACTTTTCGGGAGTAAGTATGAACGAAGACTGTCGTGAATTGGTTTGTAGATTGTCTAAGGAGTTAGACATTGCAGTAAGACTGCTACAACGTTCACGAGTACTTAGAAATAGAGATTTGAGTATCGGATAAACCCGCGCTTAATAGATTGCTTCATGGATTACATCACGAGCAATGTTGAGACGATAATATCGTATGATCTTGAAACTGAGACATATGAGTTGAAATTTATGAGTCGGATGTGCATTGATAGTACGTAAACGCATCGGTAACTCGATGTTATAAAACGCATTGTTGTGTACAATTTTGATAAATAAAAGACACAAGCATATGAGTCAAAGCTTATTCGTTCCTTGACCCTAATGAGAAACAGATATCCGTAGGCCGCTCGATGATTTTGAAGTTGACTAAAGTGCTGGCCAACCTGGACTAAATTGATGTGTTCAATTAGAAGTCCGAAAGTCATAAGCAGAATCAGAAATCGGGAAACAGAGTATCGAACAGAGATTGATCTCAATCCATGTCTCGTATCTGAAAATATCTTGTTGGACGAAGGATCATATGATCACTTATCTTTGGACAGAACTGACTAGGTCAGAGTTCAGGACGGTTTCTGGGAAACTGACATTAATCAGAAGGTAAACAGACAATTAAAGTCATAGACTTATCCAAGTGGGAGATTGTTGGATTAGGTGTCTAAGCCATGACTTATAATTGTATTTATCTTGTTAATTGAAGCAAAGTCCATTTGGATTGCCCTCATAGCTGGAGGATAGATGTGGAGTTCAATAGAGAGAAATGTTGATTTATTTATTGTTTAATAAATCAATAGAAATAAATAAATAGTTTATTAATATATTTAAGTGTTAATATATTAATTAGAAACTATAATAATTAATTAAGATTTAATCTAGAATTAATTGGATTTAATTTAGTGATTAAATTAATTAATTAAAAGTGTAGGGACTGGTTTGTATTTATTCAATAGTTGAATAACCGACAAAGAGAAGTCTAGGGGCCAAAAGTGGTGCCACCCTTGGAGGCTTTTCTAGGGTTGGCGAAAACCCTAATTAGGGTTTAGGGATCTGGTCCAAGTGGTCAACAGGCTTGCCCACTTGGAGGCTCCTTAGGGTTTCAGGTGTAACCCTAGGAGGGTATAAAAGGAACCCTCTGGCTCCTCATTATTCACGCCTCCTCTCTCTCTCTCTCTATGTTACTCTGCTGGATCATCTTCTCCATTACTTGGGTGTGACTTGCATTTGAGTTAGGATCATTTTGATGCTAGCTTCAAGAACAAGATCAAAAGGTTGGTTATTCTTAATTTGATCTTTAGCAATTATTATTGGCCTTAGGTTTTTAGTTAATATCTTCATAGAAGAAAACATAGATCTTTCTAGGGTTGCATGTGAACCATAAGAATTATTTGTTCATTGTTTGCTAGAAAACCCTTCATATGGTGGTGGACGAATTTTGGGGTAACCACCCTAAGGAATTCGAAAATCACATATAAGGGAATAAGGACTATTTATGGTAATGATAAGGTATTTGAATTATGTGAAAAAACAGATATCATATCAGAATTCAAATAAGGCAATATGTATAAGCCTTCTGACTTACCATTCTGGGGCTATAAATAGGGAGTCTAAGAACCCCATATCATGTGCCATTCTCATCATTCTCCTGCTCTCTCTGAGTTGTTTTCTTGCTTGTTTGTGTTCTGGGTGTGAGCCATTAGAGGCACGACATTTGTGGTGCTTGCTTCCAAGAGATTAAAAGGTATGCAGTTTTTAAACCTTCTTTAGAATTTTGATTATATGCCTTTGGGTTCTTAATTATATATTCAATAGAAAAAACATAGATCCTTTAGGTTACATGTGAACTTAAGAGTTTAAGTTTATTATTTGCCTATACTCCATCAGTGGTATCAGAGCTATGATAGTTTTTTGTTAAATAACTGTAATTGTAGAATTGATATTAGGGTTATAGAAATTAAACCCCATGCCTCATGAATGTTGACTTGGGCTAGGGTTTCAGAAACCATAGCCTCCACCCCTAATTTTCGAAAATTCTTTGGCCTCCTAGGGTTTTTCTATTTTTGGTAAATATGATTATTTAATAAATGGAAACCCTTAGCTTTATTTTTGGAAAACTTAGCGGGCAATGATTAGGATTATATTTATTGATTTAATTTATTTGATGATCCTAAATTGATTTAATTTAAATTTAATTAATTGTTAATTAAAGGATAAACATTAAATCAATATGGTTTTAATTTTAAGATTAAATTAAATAGTTTAATTTCGAAAAACTTAAAATAGATAAAACCAAATATTTTAAAATGTTTAAAATACATCGTATATATATTATTATTAAAAGTTAATATTTATATGTATAAGAATTAGTCAGTCAAAACGCTAGTATGCCTTATTCACGAAACTAGTCTATAAGGGGGGTATAAGAAAACTTCCTATAAAATTGCGGTTGAATGGGTGTCTACTCTCACCCACCGCTCCTTTGATCAGTGGAGGCTCGTTAGCAGATTGGATTTGATAGGACAAACCTAATCTCATTAAAAGTATAATGCTATTAGAGAAAAGTACTAGAACCTTTAATAAAATCACAAATCTAGTTACTTTAGGAAAAATGTGAAAAGTATGCTAATTCATGAAATTGCACATTACACTTTGTGAGTCATTAGTGGAGCGTGTGTGGTTTATCGGCACACTAATATGGACTTATAAAGAGTGGTAATGGGTATCTCATAAATTATCATTGTTGATGGAGCGTGTTTGATTTACCGGCACATCAATCGAGATGATAAACGACATTGAGGTTACCAAGCGATTTGCATGGTTATTCACATCTTGTTTGTGATCCTCGGCATCCCAGTCACAAATGGAAGAGCATAATCCGAGATTAAACATGCCATTGAATGACTTCAATGAATCTCCAAAGATCTAGGAATTTCACTTAATATGAGTATCTTCCGCAGTGGAATTGGTAAATCGTCATTTACCTACCTTTATGTGATTTACAATTAGATTACGGCATCCGTCTTCTAAGTTGTGAATCACATAGTTGGATCCTAGCCTTAATATTTATTATTGGGTTATCTTATTAAGGATTGCCCTTATCTAATTAAAACTCCCTTCTTTTATAGATGTCTACTCTTGATGCTTCTACTACCCCATTCGCTCCCCACATCAACCATAACACCAACTTCTCTTTGATCCTTTCGGTCTGCTCGAAGGTGACATTAGATGGCACCAACTATACCGAATGGATGCGAAATATCAAGATGGCTCTTAGATTTGAGGAAAAATAGTATGTTCTCAAAAAAGAGCTTATCGAGATCGATCAATAAACAACTACTCTTGAGGAATATGCCTCATGCAAGAAAAACTACGACGATGCAACCAAAGTGGCATGTATCATGGTCGCTACTATGGTCCCTGAATTGCAGAGATTTTATCGAATTGCAGAGATTTTATGAGGACTATTGGCCATACGTGATGAACAAGGACCTTATGGAAAAGTTCCATAAGCGAGCTCGTCAAGAAAAGTATGAAGTAGTCAAGGCCCTCATGGCATGCAAGATGAAAGAGGGAGAGTCTGCATGTGCCCACGTGCAGAGAATGCAACGATACGTGGAACGCCTCGTGAAACTGAATGTGCATTTTGACGAGGAGCTGGCTATTGACATAGTCCTGAACTCCTTGCCAGGTTGTTATGATCAGTTTATCTTAGCTTATCATTTGAACAACAGTGAGACTCCCTTGGCATAGTTGCACAACATGCTGCAGACCGCTGAAGCAGGAATTAAGGGTAAAGGTTTATCCTCCACTTCTGTCAGTGCTCCCATTCTCGCCATTGGACAGGGAAATGGGAGGAAGAGGAAAGGTCCCCCGAAATAGAACTCAAAGGGCAAGGCACACATCGGCTCATCTAGCAATGGTCCGAGGGTCAAGCCCTGACATTCCTCACATCTCAATCCCAAAGAGGCTGATTGGTTCTACTACAATGAGAAAGGACATTGGAAATGAAGCTGCCCAAAGTACCTGCAAGACATCAAGGATGGCAAAGTGAAGCCATCATCTGCAAGTATGTACACTATCTCTAATAACTTATCATCTTCTCGTTCTTGGGTCCTTGATACAGGATGTGATTTTCACATTTGTTCTGGTTTGCAGGGACTAAAAGAAAATAAGGAGATGGAGCATGGAAGGATGAACTTGATCATGGGGAATAGGCGATCTTCTCCTATTATCAAGATTGGAGTTTATAGTCTACTGCTTAGTGATGATATTTGTTTAGATTTTATTAATTGTTGCTACTCGCCAGAAATGGCACGTAATATTATTTCATTTCATGCATTGTTTAGACAAGGATATAGATATTCGTTTGATAATATGAATGGATCTATTTCAGGTTATAAAAATGGTGTTTTTATATTTAATGCTTTGCTTTGTGATGGTGTGTATGAAACTATAATGTTTGTACACAATTTAGGTAATAGTGTATTTCAAATTGATTCGTCTAACAATATAGACAAGGCATGCTTGTGGCACTGTCATCTTGGACACATTAACAAGAAACGCATCTACCAACTCCAAAAGGATGGAGTGTTGGAATCATTTGACCTAAGGTTAGATGATGCATGCGAGTCTTGTCTTTTGGGAAAGATGACAAAATCACCTTTCACAGGATCTTGTGAAAGAGGTGAAGGTTTGTTGGATCTCATACATACTGATGTATGTGGACCCTTCAGAGCATAACTCAGAAACCTTTGAAAAGTTCAAAGAGTTCAAACATGAAGTCGAGAATCAATTGGGCAGGAAGATAATGATGCTTAGATCCGATAGAGGCTGTGAGTATCTTAGTATCGAGTTCCTAGACTATCTCAAGGAATGTAGAATAGTTTCACAGTTGACTCCTCCTAGGACACCACAATTGAATGGTGTGGCTGAGAGGCGTAACTGAACCTTGTTGGACATGGTTCGTTCAATGATGAGTCGAGCTTCTCTTCCCATTCACTTCTGGGGGTATGCCTTAGAGACAGCCGCCCATATCCTCAATCTTGTCCCTACTAAGAAGGTTGCCAAAACACCTCACAAAATATGGACGGGGAAAGTTCCCTCGTTGGCACATATTAAGTCTGGGGTTGTGAAGTCTTCATAATACGAGAGACTCATGAAAAACTAGAAGCCAGAAGTGAGAGATATATTTTTATTGGCTACCTAAAGTAGTCCTTTGGATATTTGTTCTACAGACCGAGCGAGTACGTGGTCTTTGTAGCACGAAGAGGAGTCTTTCGAGAGAGAGAACTCATATTCAAAGAGGACAATGGAAGCACCATTGACCTTGTAGAAATTCAGGAGTCAACCAAAAAAGGAACCTTAGATGATACAAGCACTCAACTAGAGGAAGAAGTTCCTGTTGAACCGATAAACAATTCGTTACCTCTTAGACGTTCCAGTAGAGTTAGCATGCCACCTGAGTTTTATGGATTCCATATTGCTACGGATGGTGACACGTTTGTCAGTGATAGAACACTGGTAAATCTCGATGAGCCAACTAACTACAAGGAAGCAATGGCAGGCCCTGAGGCTGCTAAATGGAAAGAGGCAATCGACAGCGAGATCAAGTCCATGTATGACAATCAAGTTTGGAACTTGGTCGAAAATGTACCGGGTCGAAAGATAGTTGGGTGCAAATGGATCTTCAAGAAAAATACCAATATGGATGGAAAGGTGCACACCTTCAAAGCTCGGCTGGCTACGAAAGGTTTCACTCAAACCCCTGGGGTTGACTATGACGAGACCTTCTCACCAGTGGCTAAGATAAAGTCTATTAGGATAATGCTCGCCATAGCTGCATTTCATGATTATGAAATTTGGCAGTTGGATGTCAAAACCGCTTGCCTTAACGGGAAGTTGGCTGAGGATGTTTACATGAATCAGCTAGAGGGTTTTGTAGATAGAAAGTTTCCCAATAGAGTGTGTAAGCTTGAGAAATCAATCTACGAATTGAAACAAGCTTCTCGCAGCTGGAATCTCTGCTTTCATGAGAAAGTCAAAGAGTTTGGATTCTCTAGGAGCAAAGATGATTCCTGTGTGTATATTAAGGCTAGTGGGAGTATAGTCACTTTTCTGGTGCTGTATGTCGATGACATATTGCTCATGGTAAACGAAGTTCCAACCTTGCAAGAAGTTAAATCTTGGCTTGGGAGGTGTTTCGCCATGAAAGACTTTGGAGAAGCTGCCTATATTCTCGGGATAAGAATATTGAGAGATAGGAAGAAGAGACTAATTGGACTCAGTCAAAGTGTATACTTGGAAAAGTTACTGAAAAGGTTTAGTATGGAAAATTCCAAGAAATGAGAGCTACCAATCCAAAGTAATACCAAATTGAGTAAGACTCAAAGTCCCAGTACATATGAAAAAATAGCTGAAATGAGTCGGGTACCTTACGCTTTGACTGTGGGGTCGATCATGTACCCTATGACCTGGGCAGTCAATCGTGCCGCTATACCGGCGGTATAGCGGTGGTATCGCGGTTATCGCCCATCGACCGCTACAAAAACTAGTTTAGCGTTACAAAATAGCGGTTCCGCTATTATCGGCGCTATTTAACGCGATTTACCGCATTTTAGCCAATCGCTATAGCGATTTTAGCCCGCTATTAAAAATTTTGAACATTTACAAAAGGGTTCACCAAAGGTACTCCCAATGACTAAGCTATGTTGAACCAGGTTTGAACCCGATTAAGTTTAGCTCAATGGCTGAGACTCTTAACCAAGCTTCTTATTTATAAGAAGAGGGGGATGCCAATGTTCTATTTCTAAGCGATGTGGGATGGTATCGATTAATTGGTCCCGACTGTCAGCTGAATTAGTGATTAGTTTGATTGTTATATTTGTTTAATTGTGTTATAAACTTATAATTGTGTTGTAATTGTGGTCTTTATCATTTATATTCACATTCTTGCTATAATGGATGAAGCTATATCAAGAACCTATATAGCAAAAATGGATGAAACTATATGCATTCAAGGTGTTTGATGAAATGCTTGAAAGAAAATGACTTTCATTTGATCTTCCACACAACTTATATTTCATGATTTAGTAATATGTATGTATAAATTAAGTTAATAACAGTTTAATTCTTCTACGCATAATTTGTTATATAATATTTCAATGAAGAAGAAACAATTGAACTCAAATATCTCACCGTTGGGAAGATAAAGGACAAATCAGTAATTTACAACGCATTTATAAAATTATTAAAATCAAACACTCCTTAGAATTTTAGTTTATTCGAATTCCGAATGCATTGAATTCCAAATCATTTCATGAATTGGAAATCCTTACAAAATAATCCGCAATCCAAACGTACCCTAATTCTACTAGTAATAATCTAATATATAAATTCTACATATTACTAGAAAACCGCTATACCACCGCGAAAACCGCAAAATTAAATATCGGTAGGTTACCGCGATTACGATTTTTACCGCGATAACTGCATAGCCTATGACATGTACTCACCCTATTGTGTCCTTTGCCTTGAGCATGGTCGGTCGCTATCAGGGAAATCCGGGCAAGGCTCATTGGACAGCAATCAAGAACATACTCAAGTATCTACGGAGGACAAAAGACATCGTCCTAGTCCTTGGAGGTAGTGATACATTGAGAGTAAGTGGGTACAGTGACCCCAGCTTCGAGAGTAAGTGTGTACAGTGACCCCAGCTTCCAAACAGATAGAGACAACTTTCGGTCTTAGTCGGGCTGGGTGTTCATGTTAAACGGTGGAGCGGTTACGTGGAAAAGTTCCACGCAAGAAACGGTGGCTGGTTCAACTTGTGAATCAGAGTACATAGTTGCAAGTGAAGCATCAAAGGATGCGGCTTGGCTGAAGAACTTCATCGGTGACCTTGGAGTAGTCCCGACCATTCGGGAGCAAATGGAACTGTTCTGCGATAATGAAGGAACGGTTGGCTTGACTAAGGAATCGAGAGATCATGTAAAGTCCAGATATATCGACAGGAAGTACCATTCCATCAGACATAGAGTAGAAGAAGGTCACCTAATCGTAAAGAGGGTATGATCTGAAGATAATCCTGCAGATCCTTTGACAAAGGCATTGAGTATGATCAAGCATTATTAGCATGCTAGGAGCATTGGTCTGAGAGATGATATTAGTTTTAGTAATTAGATAGGTATCTCGAAACTTGTAACAAAGTAAATGTAATTGACTTTTGGTGATTAAATAATGGAGAATTATTTATGAGTATTATTTACTGCTATTTGTCAATGGTTCATTATTGTGTTTCATTTTGCATGTTTTACTTCCCGAGTAATTTGATTATTCAAAGTTCCATAGTCGTTCATACTTTCGGAAGTAAGTAGTGAATTAAGACTGTCATGAATTGAATTGTAGATGGTCTAAAGAGTTAGACATAGCAATAGTGTTGCTGCAACGTTCATGAGTACTTAGAAATAGAGATTTGAGTATTGGAGAAATCCATGCTCATAGAATTACTTCATGTATTATATCACGAGTAATTCTGAGACGATAATATCCTATGGTCTTGAAACGGAGACATATGAGTTGTAATTTACAAATCGGTTGTGCGTTGATAATGCATAAACGCATTGGTAACTCGATGTTATAAAACGTATTATTGTGCGCGATTTGATGAATAAAGGATACAAGCATATGAGTCAAAGTTTATTCGTTTCTTTTTGCCCTAACGGGAAAAGCGATATCTTTGGGCCCCTCGATGATTTGGTGTTGACTAATAGTGCTGGGCCCAGCCAGGACTATATTGATGTGTTCAATTAGAAGTCCTATATCATCACAAATCAGAAATCAGGAAACAAAGTGTTGGACAATGAGATTGATTACAATCCATGTCTCATGTCCGGATGATATCTTGTAGAACGGAGGATCATATGATCACATATCTTAGGACGCGTAACTGACTGGGTCAGAGTTCGACAGCAGCTTTTTGGAAGCTACAATTTGCTGGTCAATTTAGAAGCTATATTGAATTATAGTTATAGACTTATCCAAGTGGGATAGTGGTGGATTAGGTCTCTAAGCCATAACTATAATTTATGAATATACTTGAATTGATGACAGCACAGTCCTTTTGGGTTGCCCTCAAACCTGGCAGAGGACAAGATAACTTATAGAGAAAGGAATTAATATATTATGAGGATAATATATTAATTAGAAATAGTAAAATTTAATTAATGATTAATCAGAAATTAATAAGAATTAATTTTGGGATTAATTGGGTTAATTAAACGTGCAGGGGCTGAATTATAATTATTTAATAGTTGAGCAATGCACAATTATGGAATGTATATGGTGGTGGACGAATTCTAGGGTAACCACCCTAAGGAATTTGAAAATCACATATAAGGGAATAAGGACTATTTATGATGATGATAAGATATTTGATTTATGTGATAAAAGAGTTATCATAACAGAATTCCAATAAGGCAGTGTATAAGCCTTATGACTTATCATTCTAGGGCTATAAATAGGGAGTCCTGGAACCCCATATTCTGTGCCATTCTCATCATTCTCCTCCTCTCTCTTATTTGTTTTCTTGCTTGCTTGTGTTCTGGGTTTGAGCCATTAGAGGCACGACATTTGTGGTGCTTGCTTCCAAGAGATTAAAAGGTGTGTAGTTTCTAAACCTTCTTTAGAATTTTGATTATATGCCTTTAGGTTCTTAGTTATATATTCAATAAAGAAAACATAGATCCTTTAGGTTGCATGTGAACTTAAGAGATTAAGTTTATTGTTTGCTTATACTCCATCACTTGTGTCATATAGTATTGAGTCAAATTGTACAGCCATGAGGGTTGTTGAGATGGAGTGCAGTTGATTGTAGAATTAGTCCATACGAGTTTCATGAATGAGTTTATGAGTAGTACCAGTTGTGGTACTTACTATTAAGTTGATGATTGTTAATAATTAGCTTGTGTATGTAAAGCTAATTTGATTGCAGGTTTCAGATATGAGGAGGACATATGTATACTGACAACGCTATCGTCACACGCGTCAAAAACAATTTATAACCCACTTTTACTATGTAGATAGGGCAAGAGGGGTCGAGTCCAAGGATTTAGTGGTTAACTTTTAACGAGTTGTAAAGTAGATTTTTAACGGTGATGGTAAAAAGATTGAGATTTTATCTTGAGAATAAAGAAAGAATTACTTCCGGTTTAGTTATCAACAATTAGTTTCACATGTTTTATTACAATGATTCCGATATAATTACTTTGACATAATTACAGTTTACTGACAATTACTATTACATAGGTAAATACATAACATGTTGAATCAATTATTTGTCTTTGTCTAACAATTAAGTAGATTAGGCACAAACAATGGTGTAGCAATATTATGTTTTATCTAAGTGATAGTAACGTTACAACTTCTTAACATATTAATTGGGCACAAAGTATATTAACTGATTATCCGTCTTAGCTCGTTATTTAGGTGAGATAGGCACGAATAATATGTTGGTAATACTATGTCTTGAGAATATGATAGCAAGTAGAAGTAGACACAAATGATTCACTAGTTGTATTCAAAGAGATGAGAGTTTAAGAGTTACAATAGTAAAACACTTGTTCGGAATCAAAGTAAAAACATGCTACACTAAAGGTATGATAACATTACCGGAAGTAATCTGAAGAGATTAGCCTTCCATTCACGTGATGATCGTGAAGATGGTCTTGGTGTTCCTCGTCATGTAACTTGATGTGTTTACCCTTCGAGTTATCTTGAATTACAACTAGAATTACCACCGAGAGGGATGATATTTTGGTTCTAAACAACTAGCTAAGAGATATTCTAACTATTACAACTGATAGAGAGTAATTAGTAACTTGGTGTCTAAAGGATGTAAATTGGGTGTCTAAATCCGTGCATAGAGAGCTTCTATTTATACTGGCTGAGCACAGTGCTCGCGTCGCGACCAAGGGTGCCGTCGCGTCGCGAGGGTGCGGCCTGGTGCTACTTTTGTCGGCCACTGGTCTGGCTAGTGCGTTGTGTTGGTAGTCTCGCGACTGAGAAGTAGGTATGGTCGCGTCCTATGTCTTCGCGTCGCGACCCTGGTCTCCGTCGCGGCGCGATTGCTGTAGCTTTTTGGGTCTTCTGCCTTGCTTTTCTTCACGTCGCGACACAGAGTCTGTCAAGTCGCGATTGCTGTGATTTTTATGTGTTTTTGGTATTTTTGGTCTTAAGTTTAGAGCGTCACTTCCTCGGATTTGATTGTTTCATTACAGTTCTTGGGTCTTGTTCCTGAAAATAAGCCATAAATGTTAACACACAAATCCCTCTTGTTTTCCTCACACCAGCAGCTCCGGAGAACTCTGTTCAAGTAAACATGAATCGTAATTCATGTTTAGCCACCTGTTAATATAAGCCTGTTTTGATGTTGAGCTTATCAGGATTTCCTATGGTAAAAACCATAGTTCTGGCAGATTTGCATCTGCAACACAGCAGTGGGCCGTGATGTGCAGTGTATGAAAGATGAGATATTCTCTCGTTAGCTTGCAATTTTTGTGAGGATGTCTGGGGACTAAAGACAAATTAATCATAATTCTTTTGAGAGAATTAATGGTATCTTAATAGGATTTCCCTATGATTTGTGAGATGTTTTCTATGTGAAAACAAATGGCTGGCTTGGTTAGTATTGACCCGACAGTAGATCTATTATCACCGCCAGACTTTTGGGAGTCTGTGGTGTGCATCAGGAGCTGCCGTTGGAATGTGAGCTGTTGCCTATTTGTTGTGAAAACATGCATTCTTTATGGAAATATGACTGTTTGGTTAACAGACGAGGTAGGTTAGACGGATCTGTCTGAACCATATCTGTTATGAAGAAGCATTTTGCATGTTTTAAGGCGGTTTTTGGATTCTTTTGTTTTGCATGAAAATATGGTTTTTGTGTGCCTCTGAGCGTATTTATGCGATAAAACAGTCTTTAAATGATAGTGTTTTATTGTAAAAATAAAACACTATCAAAATACTACACACTTGAGGTTTGCTTGTCCTCAAGCAAAATGGAGTTTTTTCGCATTTGCTTTCTTTTTGAAATTATTTTTTTTTTATGTTTTTATGAAATAAAACACACTAAAAACAAATAATTAAACATACTTAAAACAAATAATTAAACACACTACACACTTATGCTTTGCATAAGTGTAAATGAGGGCTTGCAGTGAACACACCCACAAAGTTCTCGGGTTGCCTCCCGAAAAGCGCTAAGTTTAACGTCTTCAGCCGGACGCAGTGCCTGGATGACAGCTCACGTTCCCGAGTTTCTACCCGGATCAAATGGCATGTCAACTTTGACCTTATCGAATCTCGTTTTTTTTAACTTTGAGTCTTTTGAAAGAGCACTTAAACCTTGTTTTGAAAGGACATGTATTTCTCCTTCGAGTAAAGTTCTGTAACCGAGTCTTGATACCACCGACCACTTTCATCTTTGATTTGTAAGATCGTGTGGTGTAATGTTTCTTTTTTTGTATTCTTTTCTTCACATGTTTACTTCCAATGTTACCCACATGTTTTGACCTGTCACAAGAGAAAAGTATCTCCGGATCGTGGGTAGTGTCAGCGAGCATATTTACGGTATGCTTATAGAAGTAATCATCCATAGTGTTGATTACAAACAAGTCCCCACCGATCAGAGGATCATTAGTACGTTCAAATAGTTAAAGTTTAAATTTTTGGTTTCCAAATATCACATCAATCACACCTTCTTGACAACTAATATAGGCATAGATAGTTGCTGAAATGGGACGATTAATGATGCCATTTGGTTTTTTGAATATGTCCAGTCTTTTGGAATCTGTCACAAATTTTTTAAAAAGAAGTTGCTTTTCGGGTTCTTTGAAATTCGCTAGGTCAGGGGTGGTATTAGACTCCACTGACCCCTCCCCAACTTTTGGTGTTTCTAGTTCTTGGAAAATTATTTGAGATGTTTCCAATTCAAGTTCAGATTTTTCTTGGTTAAGTGTTTCTAATTCAGTATGTTCTTCATTAATTGATACATAATCTTCCACCACAACCTCATAATCGGGTGGTGTAGGTTTATGTACATTAATGTCAAAAGATTCATATCTACACAAGATAGTTACCTCATCCACTTGCATAGTACCTGAATGATCGTCCGATGGTTGTTCTTTTACTTGCTCCACCATTTGTTCCAATTGATTTTCAAGCATTAAGATTGCTTTGGAGTTGTTTTCCTCTTGTTTGAAGCCTTCCTTCAACAATTCCAATATTAGATCTAACTTCTTGTCAAATGACGACTCATGTGATCCTTGATTTGCTAGAAAATAGGATGACTCGTCATCTTGATTAGGGTCCGAATTGTTGCTCCCCCACCAATCATCATCGTATGGATCTTGTTGCGGTGGTGGACAATAAAAGTCATAATAACTCAAATCTATGGTGAGAAAATCATTCATTGTCCTTCCTTCATTCATGGAATAAATCCCAGTGTTGACAACACTATGTCTTGTATGCATAAACAAGTGAGTTTGTACAAGAAAGAAAATAACACCAATAAAAATTAAACTTTAAACAACTATTTAGAAATTAAGCGCACATAATCCCCGGCAACGGCGCCATTTTGACAACGCTATCGTCATACGCGTCAAAAACAATTTATAACCCACTTTTACTATGTAGATAGGGCAAGCGGGGTCGAGTCCAAGGATTTAGTGGTTAACTTTTAACGAGTTGTAAAGTAGATTTTTAACGGTAATGGTAAAAAGATTGAGATTTTATCTTGAGAATAAAGAAAGAATTACTTCCGGTTTAGTTATCAACAATTAGTTTCACATGTTTTATTACAATGATTCCGATATAATTACTTTGACATAATTACAGTTTACTGACAATTACTATTACATAGGTAAATACATAACATGTTGAATCAATTATTTGTCTTTGTCTAACAATTAAGTAGATTAGGCACAAACAATGGTGTAGCAATATTATGTTTTATCTAGGTGATAGTAACGTTACAACTTCTTAACATATTAATTGGGCACAAAGTATATTAACTGATTATCCGTCTTAGCTCGTTATTTAGGTGAGATAGACACGAATAATATGTTGGTAATACTATGTCTTGAGAATATGATAGCAAGTAGAAGTAGACACAAATGATTCACTAGTTGTATTCAAAGAGATGAGAGTTTAAGAGTTACAATAGTAAAACACTTGTTCGAAAATCAAAGTAAAAACATGCTACACTAAAGGTATGATAACATTACCGGAAGTAATCTGAAGAGATTAGCCTTCCATTCGCGTGATGATCGTGAAGATGGTCTTGGTGTTCCTCGTCATGTAACTTGATGCGTTTACCCTTCGAGTTATCTTGAATTACAACTAGAATTACCGCTGAGAGGGATGATATTTTGGTTCTAAACAACTAGCTAAGAGATATTCTGACTATTACAACTAATAGAGAGTAATTAGTAACTTGGTGTCTAAAGGATGTAAATTGGGTGTCTAAATCCGTGCATAGAGAGCTTCTATTTATACTGGCTGAGCACAGTGCTCGCGTCGCGACCAAGGGTGCCGTCGCGTCGCGAGGGTGCGGCCTGGTGCTACTTTTGTCGGCCACTGGTCTGGCTAGTGCGTTGTGTTGGTAGTCTCGCGACTGAGAAGTAGGTATGGTCGCGTCCTATGTCTTCGCGTCGCGACCCTGGTCTCCGTCGCGGCGCGATTGCTGTAGCTTTTTGGGTCTTCTGCCTTGCTTTTCTTCACGTCGCGACACAGAGTCTGTCAAGTCGCGATTGCTGTGATTTTTATGTGTTTTTGGTATTTTTGGTCTTAAGTTTAGAGCGTCACTTCCTCGGATTTGATTGTTTCATTACAGTTCTTGGGTCTTGTTCCTGAAAATAAGCCATAAATGTTAACACACAAATCCCTCTTGTTTTCCTCACACCAGCAGCTCCGGAGAACTCTGTTCAAGTAAACATGAATCGTAATTCATGTTTAGCCACCTGTTAATATAAGCCTGTTTTGATGTTGAGCTTATCAGGATTTCCTATGGTAAAAACCATAGTTCTGGCAGATTTACATCTGCAACACAGCAGTGGGCCGTGATGTGCAGTGTATGAAAGATGAGATATTCTCTCATTAGCTTGCAATTTTTGTGAGGATGTCTGGGGACTAAAGACAAATTAATCATAATTCTTTTGAGAGAATTAATGGTATCTTAATAGGATTTCCCCGTGATTTGTGAGATGTTTTCTATGTGAAAACAAATGGCTGGCTTGGTTAGTATTGACCCGACAGTAGATCTATTATCACCGCCAGACTTTTGGGAGTCTGTGGTGTGCATGAGGAGCTGCCGTTGGAATGTGAGCTGTTGCCTATTTGTTGTGAAAACATGCATTCTTTATTGAAATATGACTGTTTGGTTAATAGACGAGGTAGGTTAGACGGATCTGTCTGAACCATATCTGTTATGAAGAAGCATTTTGCATGTTTTAAGGCGGTTTTTGGATTCTTTTGTTTTGCACGAAAATATGGTTTTTGTGTGCCTCTGAGCGTATTTATGCGATAAAACAGTCTTTAAATGATAGTGTTTTATTGTAAAAATAAAACACAATCATATACTTGCTAATGAGATTAACAAGATTGAAGAGATCATGATGTGTATTGTGAGAGATCTGTGGAGTGTGTTGTAAGAATTGATGGATACGATATCTTTATATGTATTTACATGTAACACAACTTGTGTTGATGTCGAGTAGGGAGATTACTCACTAAGCTTTTTATAAGCTTACATTTGAGTTGTATGTTGTTTTACAGGTATTTGTAGCAATGATAAGGGAAGACATGTGATAATGAGATATGGACAACTTAGAGCCTGTCCTTTAGTCGAGTTAGATTTTATTTGTAATGTCTGATCTGTTTGTTAGGACCTTTTGTGTAATTAAATATGTTGATAACATATTGTTTCCGTGGTTTGAGTACAAGTATGCTCATTTTGATGTGTTATTGTTTAAAAGAATTTGGGTGTACTTTGTATCAGAAATCAGACGTTACACAGATCTAATGTATCCTTACTTAAACTTGATTACCTCCTTCATTTATTATTGATTTCTATTAAATGCAATAAATACTAATTAATCTGATGTACACTAATTCCTAAGTTGATTACTCCATTGGTCTGTTCACTAATCTTAATGATTCTAAGAACTTCTAATTACAATGGTCCTATGAATTAGTTCACATCATGCAGATTTAATCGAGTAATTAATCAATGGTCATGATGATTAATGAATTGCATAGAATGGTCATCTAATGTACCTTACACATTAAATTTCATTACTTTGTTAACTTAACTCGAGGATCTGGTCCATCTGTAATCATACATGCCTAATGGGCATAATACACTTACAATTCAAGCCATACAGTCAGATTTGTACTCTTAGTAAATTAACAATAGGCAGCTAAGATTATAACTTTAACACATAAGTATAGTTGTTAAACTAACACGGTAAATTAAACAACTCATTAATATCCAAATATCAATCAATGCATAAAATTAGGGTTTATCACATGTAAATGAGAACAAAGAGGTATAAACTCAAATCTAAAATTAGAATACAGAAAAGAAACCATAAAATACTAAAGCAAACTAAATGATTACCTAATGATTAAACTCGATTCTTTAGAATTGTGTTCCATATCAGCCTTTCGGCTGTCCAACTACCTTTTGGACTCTCAAAACGTCGATTTTAGGGTTTTTCTTCGGTCAATGTATGTCTAAAAGATGCTCTAAATCGAAGTTCATGCAAATTTTATAGTTTTTATGTTGTAGGTATGTCGAACGCGCCGCATAGCTCAAGAGTCTCGCATTCATTGCAAGTTTTATCCTTGTCTGCTAGTGGAATGCGTTGCGTAGCAGTATTGGACGTGTTGCGTACGACATGAGAATGCGGCATGTAGCATATCAAACACGTGTTTCATCGTTATCATCATACGCGTCGTGTGGCTCTCTCTATATAAACGTCACAATTTTCTTGCCTAAATTGACTATGATACCATGTAATGAGATTAACGATAATACTCTTTTGATATGAACGTCTATTCAGAACACGTATATGGTCAGTTTCATCTTATAACCACATACAAGGTTTTGTTCGATATCTTTTTTACCTTTTTCTTTTTTTGAACACGTATATACTCTTTTGATATGAACGTCTATTCAGTTTTTAATGAAACTTATATGGGAGGTGACCCTTACATATACCTAGTATATATACACACAAATAGTTTGATAATGATCATTTAAGCATTGCATCAACTTTACCTGGCATATGGTTTATTAAAGGGGTGTGCCAAAAAAACTCCATGATGTAACATGTGTGTGTGAAAGTCGTACCATACAATACTTACAGTCACACATATAGGAGGTTTTATTTAAGATGACACTTTATTAAATAAGGGTCATCTTAAAAAAAAACCCCCTCATCATTAGTATATGATGTCCCATCAATTTGGGTTTCTTTATATATATATATATATATATATATATATATATATATATATATATATATATATATATATATATATATATATATATATATATATATACTAGGCACGTTTTATGGGTCGTGCTTAGCACGACCCATGAAGGGTAATTTGGGTATTTACAAAAGTGAAAGTAGATTGTTATAACTGGATTGATTGTTCTAAGTACAATGTCTTAATAAGCAAAATTTAATGTATGATGTTATAATAAGGGAAAATGAAATTATATTGATATATAGATGGATTTGTCAAAGTACATTAATGGCTTAATAAGAAAAAAATTGCAAGTTACATTAGCCATGTTTGACAACCTCCACATATCAATTCAGCCATTTTTGTCTCGCAGTCTTCCAAATCTTGCCGTAGCTATTTTCTTGACTCAAAAATGTAAATTACACCTGATCATAATATACCTTACCAATTTATTACAATAAGACAAAGTACATAAAAGAAACTTAATAAAAAATAAAACTACCTACATTAGTTAGGTAAGTAAAAAAGTAGAAACCGGTAATTAGGGATTTCAATATTTAATAACCCATGAAAATATGTCGCTTTCTCTTGCTTTATTAAAATGGATATTGAGTAAGTAATCACAGCTCAAATGTAATGGACCATGTAGTTTGTGATACTTACCCTAACCTAGGGCGTCTCCTTCCTCTTGTTTTCTATACAAATGAAGAACAAAGTAATGAAAGACTGTTCGTTTCCTCAAGAATTAAAGCTGACGCAAAGTAAAGGCTTCCAATTTGAAAAGATGCTTAAGAGATTAGATAGAAAGAAGGTTGAATTAAACCTAATTTACACATCGCCACAATCAATTTAAATAATAGAACATAGATGAATAAGAAATTACCAGATAATCAAAACCCGTGGTATTTGGCTTCTTCTCTAGATCTTCCGTTCGTCAATCATAAGCCCTAAACAAAAGAGGAAAAGGTTCCTATTATGAGTCGCTATTTAACAGAAAGTCCATCTATATAATATAATCAGTTGGGTATAATATAATCAGTATGAGAAGACAGGTATTTCAGCACATTACGAAGTATTTAGTAACCAACAGAAAGTACCACAGACAAATCATAACAGGCGGAAAAATTCTAAATGCAAAAAGATGAAAAAGGGAAAAAGTCAAGATCAAAATGGAGCACCAAGATAAATCGAGATTCAGAAAGATGAAAAAGAAATAAACACAAACAACAATGAAGAACACAAACAGAAGAAGATCACCAACCTGAATACATCGATTCCTTGTTTTCAATCTAGTATTCTGCAATACAGAAACATACAACATAATCTGAATCCAAACTGATAATCTTATCCAACATACTTCTTTGATTTGGACAAACTCTTATGGCTGATAAATATTTTTCAATTGATACTTTCCATGTTCTTGGACCAAAAGTTGCTGAGAACCCCAAATTCGAATCATGGATGAATATGAACGAGCACGTAGTTAGATATAATTGGGAGAAAAGCCCTGAATTTATTCCAGAATACCCAATTTGGATCAACAAGAGGAGTTTTAGGGTTTCAGTTATAAATTGGAGAGGCGCGTGGACAATAGAGACTTGATCAGAGAGAAAGAATCGCTGGGTCAGAGAAATGTGACATGTAGAAAAGAATACAGCACATTAAAGCATCAACTCACCCAAGGATTCACATGGGATCCAACTTGACCGACCAAGGAGAAGCATCTTCATATGCCAGAGTTTCCCTCGTCGAAGCCCTCGTTTGAAATGAGCATTTTAGAAGGGTTTTTTTTTACATAGTAATGATAATGAAGTTGAAGGGGTGTGATCAGATTGGAAGTGGGATTGCGCCGTTCAAAGGATAAATAGATGACATCTTGAGTACAGTCGGAGAGGAGGGACGTTTGGACACGGACGTTCCAGATTGTGAAGCGGTGTGGATGGTTGAGTTAAATTGTGTCGGTTAAGCATAAATGACGTGGCAGTAGTGGAAACGTGAAGTTGTGATGTAGAAGAAAGGAGAGAAAACGGGTTTTCATATATAATAATGATATATATATATATATATATATATATATATATATATATATATATATATATATATATATATATATATATATATATATATATATATATATATATATATATATATAGGGGTGGGATCAACATAGAACCAAAATTAGACATAGAACCATAGAACCACTATGTTCAGTACTGAACATGCATATGTTCAGTACCGAACATACATATGTTCAGAGCTGAACATACGTATATGTTCATTAGTGAACATATATTATATATGTTCACTAATGAACATATACGTATGTTCAGCTCTGAACATATGTATGTTCGGTACTGAACATAGTGCATGTTCAGTACTGAACATGTGGTTCTATGGTTCTATGGATAAAAAGTGGTTCTATGTTGATCCTGCCCCTATATATATATATATATATATATATATATATATATATATATATATATATATATATATATATATATATATATATATATATATATATATATATATATATATATATATATATATATATATATATATATATATATATATATATATATATATATATATATATTATTAATTATGATATTTTTTAATTATTTTGTTTTTTTGTAATTTTATAACTATTACTAATTATTTTTATTTAATATAAATAATTATTTTGGTATTTATAATTTAAATTTTATTCTAACATTTTGACGTTTAATTCGAATACGTTTTCTAATGTGTTTTCTTTAACGTTTTGTTCGTTGGTATCATTTAACGTTGTAATTTAGTTTTTTTTTTTTTTCTAATTTTTGACGTTTTGCTTGAATACATTGTTATATGTTTTGTTCGTTTATATCGGTGGAAAGTTAGTAAATAATGTTGATTAGATTTATGAGTTTGCATTTTCTAATTTTTGACGTTTTGTTTGAAAACATTTTAATATGGTTTGTTCGTTTATATGTTTATATCGTTTCTAAATTTTGACGTTTTGTTTGAATATATTTTTAAATTTTTATAATTTTTGATGTACTAATTTTCTAATTTTTGACGTTTTATATCGGTGGAAACCACAATTTCCATCATTTCTATCACCAATATAAAACGTCAAAAATTAGAAAATTAATACATCAAAAATTATAAAAATTAAAAAATATATTCAAACAAAACGTAAAAAATTACAAACGAACAAAACCTATAAACGATATAAACGAACAAACCATATAAAAATGTTTCCAAACAAAACATCATAAATTAGAAAATGCAAACTCATAAGTCTAATCAATATTATTTAATAACTTTCCATCAATATAAACTAACAAAACATATAACAATGTATTCAAGCAAAACGTCAAAAATTAGAAAAGAAAATACTAAATTACAACGTTAAATGATATCAACGAACAAAACGTTAAAAAAACACATTAGAAAACGTATTCGAACTAAACATCAAAAATTTAAAATAATATTTAAATTATAAATACCAAAATAAATATTTATATTAAATAAAAACAATTAATAATAGTTATAAAATTACAAAAAAAATAATTAAAAATATCATAATTAATTTATATATATATATATATATATATATATATATATATATATATATATATATATATATATATATATATATATATATATATATATATATATATATATATATATATATATATATATATATATTGATAGCGTGCCATCTGGCAACCGCTAGCGCGCCCTCTGGTGCACTCCTTGGGGATCCTAAACTCGCCAACCGCTGGAAGTTCCTCGCCAGTAAATCTCAATTCCAGCCAATGGAGACACCTCGCTGGAGAAGTCCAAGAACAAACACTCCAGCGGGAGCAACTTGGCTGGTTTCCCCAGAGCCAGAAAGGGGGGTCCTAAAACCGCTGCACTACCACGACGACTAAAACCATCGAAATCCGGGCGAGGAGGCGGAGGCCCAACCGGCAATGAAGATTACTTTCCCCAGAACCTTCTCCAGTAACATTCTCGACGACAGGATGGGTACCGATACGAGCACCCCCACCCTGGCCCATTTCCAGGCCTTCACCCTGCGACACATCATCGGCAATATTAATCACAGGAGACTGAGGCGGAACAGAACCTGAGACTCCACTGCCACTAGCCAGCCGGCGAGGACGCAGCCGTCGTGGCAATACCACGCTCCCAGAGTTATCGCCAGCAGCAAACAACGCCGCACGTCTCTTCACCAAGGCCCTGGGAGAACCACCCTGTTAACCGCTGGCACCTGCATCAGCAACTCGTCCATCAACAGCCAAAAAAACCAAAGGGCCAGCACTAGCATCTCTCCGTCTTTCTTCCTTTTGCACCGCCGAGGCCCGTACGATAAAAGCCTCGTGGCGGAAAGCACGGGAGGGAAGTACCCGATCAATCAACGGAATCTCACGATACTGGAGACTCCCAGGGTAACTTTTCGCCAGAACGTCCGTAAACCGAATATCATGCTCTCGCCCTGCAACAAGGAAAAGACATCAAACACTTACGTTGTTAAAAAAAGGGGGGGAGAGGAGAAGGAGAAAAGCAAAGACAATACTAACAAGGACTAGAACTAACCATCCACGATGCTAAAAAACTCGGGCATCTTGTCCCGAAGCCGCCACGAAGTACTCATACCGGCACCGGCCAGAATGTACTCAGGAAATTCTCCCCCAACCACACGGAAAGACCGGAGAACCTTTGCAATAGCCTCCTTCGCGGGGAAGAGAGTGAAAGCACGATCGGTGATAGGATCGACGTGATGTTTCATAGCACTGACCCGGTGCTCATTCACCCAAATAAAATGTTGAGCCCAGTTCCGGGCAGTCCCCTTTTGATCAGTAACAAGAGTTGGGCGATCCTGACGAACGCAGAAAGTATAATTGTTCCCGGTCGAGGCACGGGTGAATCGGAAAAAGTGACAGAAAACATATAGATCAGGCTCTAGATGAACAGCCCTAGACAGAAGTTCGAACGCGACGACCTTATTTACGCCATTTGGGACCAGTTGATGAATATGAACATGATAATAATCGAGAACCTCCATAAAGAAGTCCGATGTAGGCAAGCGATAACCGGCCTCGAAATGTTTTAAATACATACCGATTTTCCCCGCCAGCGGAAGGGAAAAGACGGCTCCATCAGCAGGAAGCTCCACACTGTCCTCCGGTTGGAAGCCATAGCGAGCCACTAGTGAGTCGTAATACCGAGAATCGGGACCAACCTCTGAAGAAGAACTCATTTTCGACAGTAAGGAGAAGAACAGAGAAAGAGAAGAGCAAGGAAATCAACAAAGGGAAAAGAAACCGTAAAGGAACCAACAACCGGAGAAAAAGGAGAATATAAAGAGGGCGGATAAGGGAAAGTCGTAAGCGGGAGTTTCAAAATTCAAAGGCAATGACTAATGCCGTCTGAATAACGGTCACATCAGCGTGGGTTAACATCCCTAGCACCGCACACGCAATAATGCCTAAGGCTAGGGAGACTTGATAGCGTGCCATCTGGCAACCGCTAGCGCGCCCTCTGGCGCACTCCTTGGGGATCCTAAACTCGCCAACCGCTGGAAGTTCCTCGCCAGGAAATCTCTATTCTAGCCAATGGAGACACCTCGCTGGAGAAGTCTCTCCGGGAGAACTACACTCCAGCTCACTAACGACACGCTCGCTGGAGCGACCAGCGTGAACTGTACTTGGCGTCACACTCCTCAACCTACATGTGGCGTCTGTATCTGACACAGATCGTGCGCGCCCCATCCAGCCGGTCTGATCCAATAGAGGCGCGGCGAAGGACAAAGGTCGTACAGCCAACGGACGACCTGGTCCCCTCCTGCCACAACAAGGATCTTGTCGGCCACCGCTAGACAGGAAAGACATATAAAAGCCCCTGTAGAGCACTCGGTAAGGGGATCGAAAAACCATTACTCTCTTAACACACACACCATACACTCACTAAACCTCGCCGGAGATCTAACTTAGGCATCAGAGCGTTTTCCCGGGACCTCCTCCCGGAGAACGGTTAACGTTGCCATTCTCTTGTGATTGTGGTCGCAGGTTCAGCCCGAGGCGATCAGAATCACCCGTGAAGTAAGAATCAGACGAACCAAAAGCTGATATCGCATCATATATATATATATATATATATATATATATATATATATATATATATATATATATATATATATATATATATATATATATATATATATATATATATATATATATATATATATATATATATATATATATATATATATATATATATATATATATATATTAAAAGAAACCCAAATTGATGGGACATCATCAGTTAATGATGAGGGCTTTTTTTTACCAATACCCATTAAATAATGACAATAGTACTAATTTATTGAATACAATCATCATGAATATTATATATACACACACCAATGTTTGATAATGATCATTTAAGCGTTGCGTCAACTTTACATCATAACAATAATTAATTAATCGAATACAATCAATATTGCATCGTACAATTTTGTAAAGTATTAAGTTCCCTGATCCCATTATTCAAATCCTAGGATCGAAGGAGTACTTGGTTGATCAAGTTGTCAATGTTCGACCAATTAGAGGACATGGATTTGGCCTTTTGCATCCAAACTCTAGCCATTTTTTTCATATCCTTCCCCTTCTCATCGTCCATTAAGATATTCACAAGCTTTTCCACCTGTTTTCTGTCGACAGCACTGTCGATCTCCATGCCAATGCCCCATTCATTACAGCTAAACCAACAATTTGTCTGTTGTTCAGCAAAGAACGGCCAGCAAATTATTGGAACGCCACTCGATATACTCTCCAAAGTCGAGTTCAACCCACTGTGGGTCAGAAACCCGCCTATTGATGGGTGGTTTAGAACTTCTTCTTGAGGGCACCAACTTGCTAACAGCCCCTGTCGCTCGTCGCATCTAAGAACTCTGGTGGCAGCATAGGGGATTCTCCAGAGACCAGGTCTGGTCGGATGACCCACAAAAAGTTCTTATTACTGTTAGCAAGTCCCCATGAAAACTCAACTAGTTGCTGGGCTGTCATCACGGCTATGCTTCCAAAATTCACGTAAACAACCGAATTAGATTCTTTTGAGTCGAGCCATTCGAGGCATTCTGCCTCTTCTTTCCAGAGACTTGAACCCAACAAGTCCAGACCCTTGTTCTCTATATTGTTTGTGAGGGTGTGTAAAGGCCCAATCGAGTACACATGAGGGTAGATCAAAGCGAGCTCCTTTAACACGTCATACTCTAGGTCCTCAAAAGTGTTTAGAATGATGGCCGAAGCTTGTTTGGCTCTAGTAGTTTCTCGAAAAAAAAAATTGACCATGAAATCGTCTGGATCTCTGTAGTTCTGAGAAAACTTGGCATATCCTTCAAACGTATGCCTTTCATGCTAGGTATGCAATCAACGACTGTATCCAAGTACCCATTGGTTAAGTCCGCAGAAGCTGCATGTTTAGAAAAGAAATTTCAACAACCAAAAGTAATGTAAACTTCCTTAAAGAACTAGAAATAGAAAGAAAAATGCATGCAATTGAGAAATTTACGGACATGAGCTGTCAAAGTTGATGTTCATTTTGTTAAAAGAAATAGTTTTTTAAGTGTGGGGTCAGTTTCCATCATTCCCTCCACTAATCTCCAACGTATACATTTCTATTGTTTCCCACTGAACTTTGAGTTATTTACTTTATTGTCTGTAAAGTGTAATTCCCAGTATTTAAGAAAGGGCTCCATAATGAATGAGATAAGCATGAATTACTCAATAATCTGTTTCTATATTGTTGACATGGTATCAGAGCAGTATTAAGATCTACAACCAACTCATCACCTACCAAAAAATGTCATGTGATAATTCAAATACAGATCTAGCTATATAGCTAGCAAATCTGATCAGAAGTTCCCAACCACAAAATCCCAAATTATCCGACAGCCTGCAAATCAACCTCAAACTCAATAGCCAAAATTATGCTCTATGGACCCGGATGATTCGGGTTGCCATAGGCGGAAAATCAAAGACCCTCTTATCCCACTTAACTTCAAATCCTCCAGATCAAACTGATGAAAAATTCGAGCAGTGGGAACAAGATGATCTAGTCATTTTTTCATGGCTAATACAAAACATAGAACCAGCACTTGCAAGCAACCTGACCGAGTACCCCACAGCAAAGTCACTCTGGGATGCCTTGGTGGTCACTTACAGCAGCGGGAAAGATAAGTTACAAACTTTCAATCTCCATGTAAGAGCAAATGAAATTAAACAAAATAGTGCTTCACTTGAAGACTTCTGGATCAATTTACAAGGAATATGGGGAGAAATCGAAAGAATCGATCCAAATCCCATGAAATGTCCAGAAGATATTCAAACTTACACCCGGATCAGGTCTGACCAAAAACTTTTTCAATTTTTAAATGCCATTGATCGGAAATATGATTCTGTAAAAAGAGATATACTCCGATGGGATCCATTACCAACCGCCGAAGCGGCTTATGCTGCTGTCCGAAAAGAAGCGGCTCACCAAAATATTTTGGGAACCGTTTCAAATGAACCGCAAGGTGTAGCAATGGGATTATTTTCCTCCGATTCATACGGAGTTGGATTTGTCTCAAAAGGTAACCGTCGACCGGAATATCCTTCAAAAAATAATAAATTTCCCAAAGAAGATAAAACACACCTAAAGTGTGAGCACTGCGGAATGATGAAACATACCAAGGAGCAATGTTTCAAACTTGTTGGGTATCCCGAGTGGTGGATCGACGGGCACAAAAAGGACAAAATTCCCACGGGGCAAGATAGAGGGGGAAGAGGTAAAGCTTCCACCAACTTGGCCAACAGCAACGCCACCATCGAAGGTGACGGTAACGGTAGCTATGTCGGTTTTGCCGGTATAGCAGCGGGAAAACAACCCACATCAAAGACCCATATCTCCGACCCACTTCACCAACATCGGCTCCGATCCTCATCTCCGCCATCACGAATTAATGCTTTCAACCGAACAAACTACTCCGCCGCCGTGAACAACAAAAGTGCCGCTCCGAACGGCGACGGTAGCTTCAGATCCGGAGAAGGTGGAAATCGATCCAGCGATGATGGGAACAGATCCGGCGCAGGGGGTACGACTCCACCGAATCAAATGACCAAGCCGGCCGGACGAAGCTTCGAAACCAGCGCCGACGACTGGATCCATAGACCCGATGAGTTTGGAGAAGGAGACCGATACAGATCCAGAGTCAATAGGGACAGATCTGACGCAAGTGGTAAGACTCCTCCGAAACAAATGAAAAAACCGACCGGACAAAGCTTTGAAACCAGCGCCGGCGACCACACCTTTAGACCGGTTGATTTTGGAGAAGAAGATACGGGATCGAGAGAGGATGCAGGTAAAAGAAATGATGCAGTTAACAAAAATGGAGAGTTTCCATTTCTTAAACCTATAAAAATCAATTTTGACCCTAAACAAATGAAAATGTCAGAAATTACCCCTGAAGTTTATTCCTTTTTTCCCTATATAGAGAAATGTTTAAAAAATTGCAAAAATGGCTCACAAAATGGAGGGAATGCAAATGTAATTTTTTCTCGTGATAATATACGAGATAAAACTTGGATTCTTGACAGCGGGGCAACCGACACCATGACTTATGAAATATCGGATCTTACTTCATTATCCAAACCTCGGAAAGCACAGATACAAACTGCAAATGGCGAAAAAATGGAAGTTCAACAAGGAGGAACAATTGAGTTTTCTCCTATGTTAAAACTCTCTAATTGCCTCTATGTCCCGTCACTGTCTCAAAACTTGTTATCAATAAGTCATGTTACAAAAGAACTAAACTGCTCAGTTCTAATGCATCCAACTTTTTGTATTTTACAGGATATCAGGACGGGGGCGATCATTGGGCGTGGCACTGAGAAACAAGGATTGTATTATGTGGACGAGGTGACTCAAAATGGTTCTGTGATGATGGCTCATGGAACCACGGAAAGAGAAGCATGGTTATGGCACAGAAGATTGGGTCATCCCTCTACGGGTTATTTACATACTCTATTTCCTAAGTTATTTCCTTCAAAAAGCTTATCGTTGTGTGAAACATGTGTGTTGGCCAAAAGTCATAGACAAACATTCAAACCAAATAAAACCATAGTTGATGTTCCTTTCTCATTAATTCATTCTGATGTATGGGGTCCATCGCCAATCATTGGAGGACAAAACCTTCGTTTCTTTGTGTTGTTTATAGATGACTGCACTCGTATGACATGGATTTATTTCTTAAAAAATAAATCTGAAGTTCTTGACAAATTCATTATGTTTCATACCATGATTCAAACCCAATTTCGAAAAAATATCCAGATATTTCGATCTGACAATGGAGGAGAATTCGTTAACAATTCTATGAAAGAATTTTTTCAATCAAAATGAATAATTCATCAAACTACATGTCCACATACTCCAGAACAAAATGGTGTTGCTGAGAGAAAAAACCGTTTTTTGTTAGAAATAACCAGAGCTCTTTTGATCGAATCAAAAGTTCCAAAAATTTTTTGGCCTGAAGCCCTTGCCACAGCCACATACCTTATAAACCGACTTCCAACCAATACTCTCAAATTTAAAACTCCACTACAAACATTATCAGAATTTGAAAAGATTCCTTCACTTCTTATGCTAGAACCCAAAATCTTTGGGTGCACCACCTTTGTTCACATACCAAAGTCTAATCGAAATAAACTTGATCCATGTGCTGAAAAATGTGTATTCGTCGGATATGGAGTAAATCAAAAAGGATACAGATGTTATAATCCCAAGACTAGTCACATGTTCACCACTATGAACTGTGATTTTCTTGAAACGGAATACTACTATGCTTCCCAACATAGTGGTCAGGGGGAGATAGAATGTTCAGACGCACTAAGTTGGTTAGAGTATGTTCAAACAACAACAACAGAAGAATCACACAACATGTCCACACAATATACAAATCCTAGCTCTAGTGCCATCCCAGATCAGTCTCCCAACCTGACATCCGAGGTATGTAATACTCAGTCTCCTCATACTCCTGAGTCATCTGACCATGTTGAAATTGTTACACCTGATCATGAAACTGCCACAGAACAAGAAGAAATAATACACGAACAACCAACAGAAAGATATATTTTACCTCCAAGAACTAACAGAGGGATTCCACCAAAGAGATATTCCCCAGAAAAAGAATCTCGAGGTTCTAGGTATCCTATGGCAAATATGGCTAAAGGAAACTTTACTCAAGAAGCGAGGGCCTTCAATGTTGCTCTATACTCTGACGAAATTCCAACCACCGTGGAGCAAGCCTTGAAGACGAAGAACTGGAGAAACGCAATGGAAACAGAAATAGAAGCCTTAGTGAAAAATGACACATGGAAAAAATGTGTTATTCCAAACGAGAAAAAACCAGTAGGATGCCGATGGGTCTTTACAATAAAACATAAGCCTGATGGTACTGTTGAAAGATATAAAGCAAGGTTGGTAGCCAAAGGCTATACCCAAACCTATGGAATTGATTATGCTGAAACCTTTTCCCCAGTTGCAAAAATTGATACTATTAGAGTTCTTTTTTCCATAGCTGCAAATAAAGGATGGCCGCTACATCAATTTGACGTTAAAAATGCATTTCTACATGGAGAGCTAAAAGAAGAAGTTTATATGGAAGCTCCTCCTGGTTTCACGAAGAATTTTAAACCAGGTGAAGTTTGTCGCCTTAAGAAATCTCTCTACGGATTGAAGCAATCTCCTCGAGCCTGGTTTGGTAGATTCACCTTAGCAATGAAAAGATACGGTTTCAAGCAAAGCAACTCTGATCATACTTTGTTCCTTAAAAGGAAAAATGAAAGTATAACATGTTTAATTATCTATGTTGATGATATGATAATTACAGGAAATGATGAAGAAGAAATGGCAAAACTGAGAAAAAACTTATTCCAAGAATTCGAGATGAAAGATCTAGGCCGGCTTAAGTACTTTCTTGGAATTGAAGTTTTAAGGTCAACACAAGGGATTTTTATCTGCCAGAAGAAATATGTTTTAGATCTATTAGCAGAAACTGGAATGATTGATTGCAAACCCGTAGAAACTCCCATGATAACAAACCAAAAATTATATATAGACAATAACGCAAAATCAACAGATAAGGAAAGATACCAACAAATTGTGGGAAAACTGATATATCTCTCACATACCCGCCCAGATATTTCATATGCTGTAGGGGTAGTTAGTCAGTTTATGCACCAACCCCAGGTCTCTCATATGGAAGCAGTATGGAGAATTATCAGATATCTAAAAGGAACAACAGGACATGGAGTATTCTTTAAAGCAAACGGGCATCTAAAAACCCAGATCTATACTGATGCAGATTGGGCAGGAGACAAAGGAAATTGAAGATCAACCTCGGGATACTTCACCTTAGTTGGCGGAAATTTAGTTACATGGAGAAGTAAGAAACAAAAAGTGGTATCCCTTTCCAGTGCTGAAGCAGAGTTCAGGGGAATAGCAAGAGGAGTCGCAGAAGCCCTATGGATACGAAAACTTCTCACAGAAGTTGGTCTCTTCTGTAAAGAAACAAGTAAAATTATGTGTGATAATAAAGCTGCTATTCAAATATCAGAAAATCCTGTACAACATGACCGAACAAAACATGTGGAAGTTGACAGACATTTCATTAAAGAAAAGCTAGAAGCTCAAATCATTGAACTGCCATTCGTTCGATCGGAAGACCAGATAGCCGACATTTTGACAAAAGCTGTGAACGGAAAAATTCTTAACAATTGTCTGGTCAAGTTGAATTTTGGGAATCCCATTATTCAACTTGAGGGGGAGTGTTAAAAGAAATAGTTTTTTAAGTGTGGGGTCAGTTTCCATCATTCCCTCCACTAATCTCCAACGTATACATTTCTATTGTTTCCCACTGAACTTTGAGTTATTTACTTTATTGTATGTAAAGTGTAATTCCCAGTATTTAAGAAAGGGCTCCATAATGAATGAGATAAGCATGAATTACTCAATAATCTGTTTCTATATTGTTGACACATTTTGCATGAATTCGTGCAGCTAAATATGCATAAATGAAAGTGGTATTATCTAAGGTTAAATGATGCAGAACCTTTTAGTGGAATGAATCCCTGTTGCCTGAGAGTGCTATAGTGTACGTAGGCCAAAAAGCCACAAGCACTAGTTGTCCAAAACAAAACTTCTGGAATGCCCAATTCATCTGCTGCATCAAGTGTCAAGCTCATGACACCATCCGAGACTATACAACTCACTGGAGGTGTGGTCTGTTGGAAATCAAATACGTATGGATCAAAGCACACACAAATAGAAAAGCAAAAATGAAGATACACACTAGTTTTGGGTACTTTCCTCTGTTGTATTAATCATAGAAAAAAACTAAAGTATGATCGGGAGATACAAAAATCCTCTAATTAAATAGAGTGAAAAGCAACAAACATCCTAAACTCGTGGGTAGACTGTTGATAATTTCCGTTTATACCCTTACTATGCGATGAGGTATATAAGGGATTAGACTTATCTACTAGGCGATGACGTCGAGTATATCTACTTGTATTTGAATGTTAGTTATCGAGTAGGATTCTAGCGTGTATAAATACATAAGTCTTGATTGAGTTGTGATCAGACTTTACGTGAGAAAATGAGAGATATTGTAATCAGTTTTGAGTGAGTTTCTGAGTTGCAATAAGAGGTTCCTTTTAGTCATATTTAGTTTTTCGTTTTATTAACTTCAATTGGTATCAGAGCGGTGTTAAGCGCTCTCGAACCATGGGAGATGTACCTCCACAGTCGACTGGATCGACAAAGGAAGGATCATCGTTCTCCTTCCAGGTGCCGATGTTGAATGCGACAAATTACACGGTGTGGGCAATTCGGATGAGGGTAATTCTCAACGTGCATCAGGTATGGGAACCATCGATCCGGGTTCTACTGATCAGAAGAAAAACAATGTAGCAATAGCCGTATTGTTCCAGTCGATCCCCGAAGACCTCATCTTGCAAGTAGGCACGATGAGTACACCGAAAGAAATCTGGGAGGCGATAAAAACTCGTAATCTTGGTGCTGACAGGGTAAGGGAGGCACGTTTGCAGACCTTAATAACAGAGTTCGACAACCTAAAGATGAAGGAATCCGGCACAATTGATGAATACGCTAGTCAATTGTCGGGTATTGCATCCAAATCGTCATCCCTCGGTGAAGCGTTTGATCAGAAGAAACTGGTAAAGAAATTCCTTACCAGTTTACTGAGGAGATTCATCCACATCGTCGCATCCATTGAACAGATACTTGATCTAAATACTGTTAGGTTCGAAGACATTGTTGGACGCTTGAAAGCGTATGAAGAACGAATTCGAGAAAGTGAACCGACAAACGAACAAAATAAACTTTTGTTCAACAAAACAAATCGAGGTGGAGACTCAAATCGAGGGGGGCGGGGAAACCATGGTGGTGGTCGTGGTGGCCACAGAGAACGAGGTGGTCGAGGAGACCAAAATCGAAACACTACCTCAAACAACGGTGACTCCAAAAAAACAAAAAGCAAGAGTAAGGATCGATCGAAAGTACAATTCTATAGATGTGACAAGTTTGGGCACTTCGCCTCACAATGTCCGGAAAGAAAAGCGAAGCAAGAAGAAGCACATGTATCCGAAGTCGAAGATCAAGATTCACATTTATTCATGACTCAACTCCTCTACAAAAAAGTGTTTTTGAATGAAGAAGGTGTTATACCAAGAAAATTCGAGAACCAAGATGACAATAATGACGTTTGGTACTTAGACAATGGAGCAAGCAATCACATGACTGGTAATTCATCCTTCTTTACTGAATTAAATAATAGAATCGGGGGTATAGTAAAGTTTGGTGATGATTCTTTTGTCGAGATATGTGGTAAAGGATCTATCTTATTCGACATTGAGGGGGGTGGTCAGAAGTTGCTGACTGATATATACTATATTCCCAGTGTTAAAAACCAATATTATCAGTTTAGGAGAAGCTACTGAGATTGGTTGTGATGTGTCTATGAGAGGCAATTACTTACACTTATATGACAGCCGAGACAATCTAGTTTTCAAAGTAAAACGATTTGTGAATCGTCTATACAAAACAAGAATCAAACTCGGAAAACCAATTTGCCTACACAGTCGGCTTAGTGAGCAATCTTGGTTATGGCATGCCCGGCTAGGGCATACGAGCTTTGACAATATTTCAGTCATGTCACGAAAGAACCTTGTCAACGGACTTCCCCCCATCACCGAATCCAACCAACTATGCGAGTCATGCTTAGTGGGAAAACAAGCAAGAAATAGCTTCCCGAAGAAGACTTTATATCGGGCTGAAAAGGTACTAGAACTTGTGTATGGAGACCTTTGCGGACCGATATCACCATCAACTATTGCTGGAAATAGGTACGTGTTTGTTCTAATTGATGATTACTCGAGGTTTATGTGGAGTTATCTAATGAAAGAAAAGAACGAGACTTTATCTTATTTCAAGAAGTACAAAGCACTAGTTGAAAAGGAATGTTAGAGCAAGATAAAAGTGTTCCGCACTGATAGAGGAGGAGAATTTACTTCACTAGAATTCAATGAACTTTGTGAAAACCATGGCATGGTACGACACCTCAAGGCTCCCTGCACACCCCAACAAAACGGGGTGGTAGAGAGAAGAAATCGTACTCTCCTCGAGATGACACAAAGCATGTTAAAAGCAAAAAAAGTTCCAAACTTTCTCTGGGGAGAAGCAATCCGACATGCAACCTACCTCATAAACAGGCTACCCACCAAAGCTCTAAAAGACTCGACTCCATATGAAAAATACTTTAATCGCAAACCTAATATCAACCATCTACGTGTGTTCGGATCACTCGGCTATGTGAAAATTATGACACCACAACAGAAGAAACTTGAAGATCGGTCAAAGAAAGTAGTGTACTTTGGGACTGAACCCGGCTCAAAAGCTTATCGAATGTATGATCCGTTGTCAAGAAAGATCACGGTGTCACGAGATGTTATTTTTTATGAAAGTAAATGTTGGAGTTGGGACAAAGAAAACGAGCCTATCTTAGAACCGGGGATGTTTTGGGTCATTGGTCCGACTCGGTTGACACAGGAATTGGACCAGTAGCAAGCGAAAATCATGAGGCTACAAATGATACCGAGCAAGGCGAAGAAAGTGAACCAAATCCGGAACCAACAGCTACGCAAGCCATTTCACAACCACGAAGATCGAACCGAGCATCACAATTTCCACGGAGATATGATGACTTTGTGGTCAACTTATACGTTGAAAACCATGAGCTATTTTTGGCTCTTAATGATAATGAACCAGCAACTTATCATGAAGCCAAAACAAACCCCTTATGGGTAAAAGCAATGCAAGAAGAAATCGATTCCATTGAGAAGAATGGAACCTGGAAGCTAGCACAAAGACCAAATAATACAACCATTATTGGTTTAAAATGGGTCTACAAAGTGAAGAGAGATGCAAGTGGAGCAATTAGTAAGTATAAGGCTAGAATTGTGGCAAAAGGGTATCTCCAACAAGCATCTCCAACAAGCAGGTATCGACTTCGAGGAAGTCTTTGCACCAGTAGCTCGTATTGAAACGGTTCGTATATTAATAGCCTTGGCTGCCTCGAAAGGTTGGGAATTACATCACCTGGATGTAAAATCCGCATTTCTACACGGAGAACTACAAGAAGAAGTATATGTAGAACAACCTGAGGGCTTCGAGAAAAAGGAAGCAGATGGAAATAACTATGTGCTTAAGCTCGTAAAAGCACTATACGGTTTACGCCAAGCTCCGCGAACATGGAATATAAAATTGGATGGAATCTTAAAAGATATGAAGTTCCAAAGATGCGTGCAAGAACAAGCCGTGTACCGGAGGAATATTGGTCCCGATCTAATCTTGGTCGGAATATATGTTGACGACTTGGTCGTCACAGGAACCAATGTGTTAATCATACACAAGTTCAAACAAGCGATGGCAACAAATTTCGACATGAGCGATCTTGGAATTTTACGGTACTACTTAGGAATTGAAGTATACCAACAAAGAGATGAGATAATCATCACTCAAGAAGGGTATGCCAAGAAAATACTCAAAGATGCTGGTATGTATGAATGCAATCCCACTCAAGTTCCAATGGATCCTAACGTGAAATTCTGCAAAGGAGATGGCGAAGAAGACACAAATGCCACTGAATTTCGAAGCTTGGTTGGAAGGTTGAGATATTTGCTTCAAACAAGAGCAGACTTAGCATACTCAGTCGGGATTGTAAGCCGGTATATGCAAGCTCCGAAAAAGTCACACATGGCTGATATAAAACAAATCATGCGATATGTAAAAGGCACGATTGGGTATGGGATTCGTTTTAGACGAAACAATCCTATAAAGCTAGTGGGGTATAGCGATAGCAGTCATAATATTGATCAAGATGATGGAAGAAGTACCACCGGGCATGTTTTTTACTTTGGTGAATCACCAATTACTTGGTGCTCACAAAAACAAGAAACCGTGGCTCTATCGTCTTGTGAAGCGGAGTACATGGCTGCATCTGCGGCTAGTTGCCAAGCCGTATGGTTACGAGACCTTTTGGAAGAAATAACCGGTTCACAAGTAGGAGAAGTGATAATTAGAGTGGATAATACATCAGCGATTGAATTGATCAAGAATCCGGTATTTCATGGGCGCAGCAAGCATATCAAATCTCGATTTCACTACATACGAGAACGTGTTGAAGAAAAAGAGATTACAGTCGAGCATGTAAACGGGAAGGAACAAAAAGTTGATATTTTGACGAAAGCGTTGGCAAGACTGAAGTTTGCTTAAATGCGCAAGTTGTTAGGAATAGAAGACCTCACAATTTCCATTCGGAAATTAGGGGGTGATTGTTGATAATTTCCGTTTATACCCTTACTATGCGATGAGGTATATAAGGGATTAGACTTATCTACTAGGTTATGAGGTCGAGTATATCTACTTGTATTTGAATGTTAGTTATCGAGTAGGATTCTAGCGTGTATAAATACATAAGTCTTGATTGAGTTGTGATCAGACTTTACGTGAGAAAAGGAGAGATATTGTAATCAGTTTTGAGTGAGTTTCTGAATTGCAATAAGAGGTTCCTTTTAGTCATATTTAGTTTTTCGTTTTATTAACTTCATAGACTTCCTGTAACAAGCTAACCCATGTTCACCTAATTTATGCCACCCACTCATATTTTATTCTTCACTAATACTTAGTCAACAAGGTTAAATCAAACTCACTGACTTACTGTTAACCATGCAACGTACTCCTTAACCGACCCGTAGCCCGTGAACGAAACCTGATTAACCCAACAATCACCCCCTTAATCGGTTTCGTCAAACCACTCGTTCACCCGCTGCGGTCAATCAACTTTTTTTTTCAAACCATCTTGATACTAAACTTTTCCCGTACACCCGACGTCCACCTCGGTCACATCCAAAGTCATCTCTAGCTCAACCCTTTTTTATTGTTCACAACAAATGTAACATGCAACATGGCATACCGTTGGACACATTCATTAACATCACGGCTTTTCCCAGATCCATGACCTCTTCCCAGGACACATCCGAAGCCACCCGATGTGAACCGCCACCGCCATAATGTTCAGACCGTGTTGTTTCTACATTCCCTTCTTGTCTTGACAACCATACCTTTACCGATCAATGTTATTCCGCAAGATTCTTCCACTGATCAAGAAAACAAGGTGACCGCCACCTTTACCGTCTTCTATCACCCGCAACACGAACTGAACTCAAAGCCACCTGCTTTGATATACTCCGCTCGTCTTTTCCGCGCCTTTGGTTAATCATACAAACAAACAGATCAAAGATGGAACCTACTTTCAAGACTTCAACCTGTGATCAAACCATCGATCACAACCCCTTAAAACGAAAAAAGAAAAACTCGTTCCTGCTGCGTCTGCCCTGCAGCGAAGGGCTGCTCCTTTTCTCGAAACCGACTCTCGAACCGGCCTTCTATGTCTTCACGAGCCCTGGGCTCTGATACCAAGTGTTGGAAATCAAATACGTATGGATCAAAGCACACACAAATAGAAAAGCGAAAATGAAGATACACACTAGTTTTGGGTACTTTCATCTGTTGTATTAATCATAGAAAAAAACTCAAGTACGATCGGGAGATACAAAAATCCTCTAATTAAATAGAGTGAAAAGCAACAAACATCCTAAACTCGTGGGTAGACTTCCTGTAACAAGCTAACCCATGTTCACCTAATTTTATGCCACATATTTTATTCTTCACTAATACTAAGTCAACAAGGTTAAATCAAACTCACTGACTTACTGTTAACCATGCAACGTACTCCTTAACCGACCCGTAGCCCGTGAACGAAACCTGATTAACCCAACACGGTCGTGGTATCATTGAGTTTAAATAGAAGTTTCTTAAAAGGTTCCAGAGACGTTTCAGAGGTGGACTTGCATAAAGAGGGGATGTCTTGGGTTGCATCTAGGTTTTCCAGTGGTGGAAGGCCATCAGGAATGGTCTCAAATTGGAAGGAAGGGTCGTGGCTGAGGGTGATGGAGCCCTGAGACTTGAGGAGGCGTTGGTGGTTGAATTCAGTGTTGACGAAGGTGATATGGAAGCCTTTCGAGTGGAGGATCTTTGCTAGATTTAGCATGGGATTGATGTGGCCTTGTGCTGGAAAGGGTATGCACACTGCATGAGGTTTATGAATGTATCCCATTGTACGTTTGAAATGTGTTATTTTGCGAGTGTGTGTTTTCGATGTCTTCTATGTGTAGGGTTTTATAGGACGCAAAATATAACTACAATGAAAACACAAAATTGATATGCATAAACGAAAATGAACTGTACAGCCCTTAAAAAAAACATCGCTTAAATTACCTAACTTCGGTCAAAGTCAGAGCCCATCCAAAATCAAACTAGACGTGCTTTTAAAAAGCACCGTATTAGCCTAACACGAAACTGCAACGTAATACAAATTATTGAACTATATATAGTTCTTCCGTAACACAAAAGCATAACGTACATATATAAGTTATTGAACTATATATAATACTTTCCTAACACAATACTATAGCGTAGTAATAATAAAAAATGGTTGAACCATCTAACCAGTCAACGTCAACCCATCTCAACGTTTACGTAGGAGGCCAATCCCGGAACACTAGTTGGATGTGCTAGGGTTTGAATTATAGACATTCTTAATAGAATTTCACTCCTCAGCAACTAAGCTCTCATCACGGGGGCTATCGTAGTAATAATAACCGCACAATTGTATGTTGTTGATACAAAACTATAATTTAATATCAGTTTCTTTGATCTTAAGTAGCCGTTGAAAATGCTCTTAAGTTAGGAAAATTTAAACTGGAAAAATCCCAACGAACTAAGGAAAGAAAATCGGTGCTAAGGTATGTATTTGACACAGTTTCCTTAAAACAAATTAGTCCGGTATGGGTGTTTGTTTCCAAGGAAACAACAGCATAAGACGATTTTTCTAGGCCCCCCGAAACGTTACTAGGCCGGATAATACCTTGGTTGTAACACAAGAACGAAGTGCAAGTAGAATTTGAGAAGAAGAGATAATTGTTTCATCGGTGTATCTCAATAGTTGCTCGAGTGCTGTATATATAAAACAAATCGAGTGATGTATATATAAAACAAATCGTTACTGAGGAATTAAACATCACATGCGTAACTAAAATATTATTAAAGTCTATTTAATAAAATATCAAAACTGAAATATGTTTTAATTGTATTAAATTTTCAGTTACGAAAAGGAAAAATATTTGCAAAAAGGTACTTGAACTTTTCTGGTCGACCGGTGGTGTATTTGTACCCCGCAGGACGCACGCTTGCACACAAGCTAAGTGAACCCAACCCAATTTGATTCGCATTGCACCCCCTGCGCATCATGAAAGCCTTTAGACTTATAAACCTACTTCCTTCCCATTCCCCTACCAATGTGGGATGAGTTAAAAGCCATTAACTCATTTTCCAACTTTCTCACTTTGAGATACAGTTTGTCATTTATCTTAAATCCGTTTTAGACATGTCAACTTTCAAAACGAAGGTAACACGGAGAAGAACACAAACATATAACAATTTATTTATTTTAAATTGTTTTATTAAAACCGTATTTTGTGTTCAAACATGGGAAAACCCCATTTTATGAAATTGGTTCAAACCAATTTTCCAACAATTAAACCCTAAATTACATGGGATCATGTTGCTCTCGAATATGAATGTTTTTTCAATTATTATTAAGTCTGGAATATCAACTAATAATGAGGTATTAGATTGTTATTAGGACATTCATAATCCATTGAACTCTATAGAGTTTAAAAGATTTTCATATGATCATTATTCTACTCCAACAACTCAACCATTCACTACAAGAATTATTGACAATATTGGTGATGCCTTTAGCGGTGATATGTTGCCGTTAATACCAAACAATGAAAATTCAAAGTATTAGCGGCTACATGTGTCGTTGTTATTGTAATTAAACAGTGTAGTCATTTTTTCGTGCAATGTATCGAACTCGACAAAACTTTAGTGGAACATTTATTTTAAACATAAAAAAGTTTCTTATTGCTATTGAAGAATTCAATGAACACTGAACTTTATATCCATTAAATGCCAACGCCAACATCCCACTATAGTTGAGTTTACAATACGAGAAACAAGGGCTATCGGGTTTACACATGTTGCGGCTATAAGTGCAAATGTTGTCACCATAGCTTCCTACGACAACATATCGTCGACATAGCCGTTGTCGCTACATGGCTATAGAACACTTTTGTTGTCGCCATAGGTGCCCATATAGCGGCTAGATATTGGCGTGATAGTTTAGTCATTATATCTTTTTAAGAAATTAAAATTAATAGTTAATAAATTATGTATCGACGGCCTATGGCGACAACCGGTCGTGGCCATAGGTTGACCTATAGCGATGACATGTAGTAGTTGTATCTTGCCATATGGCAGCGTTGTGTCGTGGTTGTAGGTTGACCTATGGTGACGACATGGCATGGTTGTAGGTTGACCTATGTATTTTTTTTTTAGCCTTATTTGTTCATTTTCCACTTTTTCCATACACAAACAATGTAAAACGGTAAATTTAATAATAAAACATTAATATATCATACAAACTCAATTCAATTCTAATATAAATGGTTTACTAAAATATTTAATATATCTTAGGAAATTGATTAAAACTTTCATGAAATGTAACCATACTACCTACTTTAATCGTATTTGCTAGAACTTTGTAGATCATCACTTTAAACATCTTCTTCGTTGATCTGATTGTTTCGAACTTGTACTTTTGAGGGATCAAAATGGAATTGAGCTGGTAGTACGGGCTGGAACTTTAGATTTTGAGATAACACTGGTTGTTGAAAATGTTGTAACATTTGTTGCGTTTATTGAGTTAATTGTTGAGTTAGTTATTGCCTCGGTTGTTGAGTGTATTGTTAAGCCTTTGCATTGAAGTTTTCATTATTTGCTGAAATACTATATGCGTAAGAAGGTGATACATGTTCCAATTTCCTACCAACACCCAGCATATGACCACACCCTTTCTCCTAGGGCACATTTGAGGCATTCTACCTCTTTGATTGACATTTGATAAACGGCCTCCTCTATCACTTTCTTATACTTGTTCTCAATATTAACCTTTAATAAACAAAATAATAAACATACATTAATTTTGTTTTTTTACTGAAATTCGGTAACATAACAGGTATAAAGATGATAGTCAACATGTTTAACTATAAACAATAAGAATAAATTTTCCCAAATTTCAATGTACCTATAATAATAACAATAAGCTTAGGATAAACAACAACATGTTTACCATCTACGCAATCTATTATAAATCGAAACATAAATACGATAATAGCAATAACTTTAAGATAATAGCAGATCTAGATTGAATTGCAATGTATGTAATCTACTTTAGATAGCAATATAAGAAATGTACTATGAATTCCATATCAATACTTTACACAAAATAACAAAATAGTAAAGCATACAAATGCAACTTTTTACTTACTCAATCATCTTGTTCCTGAAGGGTACACCATTCACGACTTTCCTTAAGGTGACTGTTCTTCCACCCCTCAATATGATTCACTTTTCCTTTTTCTTTCATCAACAAAGAGCCAGAAAAACAATTTCTAAAATTTCATAGAACTATTAATAAATCGTAAAATAATAGTAACAAATCATTACTTCCTTATGTCATTTTTGTCCATAAGATTCATTATCATGAGAACTTGTATGCAACTATTTTTCTCTATTTTATGTATGCTTTAGGAGCAGCCCTAGTACTTCTCTATGGTGAAAAGCCTATCAATGACTTTCCTCCATGCTTTTAAATAGTGTCTAGGGAGATGTTATTTTGTCGTGTCCACATCTTCGTAACCTCCAACTCTATCAACATGTTCCTCCAACTCTATCAACATGTTCTTGTAGCTTTAATTGTTGATTCTTGTAACTTGTTGCACAATTAGCCTCATTTCCGAGCAATTCCATTCCAAAAAGGTGTGTCTAAAAAACAATCATGATAAAAAAAGTTCCGTAAAAGAAAGGACTAGAAGACATCTTAAATTCATAAATTTAAATACAAATAAAACCTTACATTGTATAATTACATGAAATGTGGGATAAATTGCTCTTTTATAATATATGGGAACATAATTCCAACTATTTCCATGTGTCATGAAACTGGAAAGACGGTGGCTTAGAGTTTTATATTTTGAAACTTTTCACACAAATTCAAGTTTCTACCATGTTGACGAGTTCCTTTGGTTTGTCTACAATGATAATATTTGAAAATTTGGTTAGTTAAAAAGATATTTAATATGAAGATATGTATTTAATTGGAACAAGTGGCTTACATGACTCATATGTTGTCGGGATTTGTGTGGACATCGGAGACGTTCACCCTTACCATCTCAATCGTGACATCTTGCAATATTTTTTGACATTCCCTCAAAAAGAATTATTATATGAAACATTTTAAACATTATAACAATCATCCATTAAAGATACAAAAACATTATAATAAGTTCAATCATAATCATCTTTAGAATAATATGTGTTCTATACGATCATCAGCGTTCCTTATCATCAATAATTTCGTCTTTTAAAGGGTATGTACCACTGTATGCTTCATAAACATCAATAAAACTTTCATTGTCCATGATATGGGCATCTCTTGATTCACCAACTTCACGTAAATTCGTCTGCATGGGAAAATAACCTAAGTTGAAACCCAAGTTATAATTAAATGATTGATTGTCGACAACAATGCCAAGCCATCTCTCACAACCCCAGTTTATTCACCTACCTTGACAACCAAGTTAAAGTCTGATTTATTGTTGTGTAAGAAATTTATATCATCAACAACACTTATACTTAGATGATCCCAAAGTCTTTAATGGTGAACGTTTTCTACAACCCTCTAACTATCGGCATTTCAAGATAGATCTTAGAGATAGAACACTTGTTTTGCTTGTGTGGCTAAAATGTATCACATCATTGACAAACCATTCACGACCAAGATCAATAGCAACGATATCGTCGTTCTTAATTGATCACCCTTTCCCAAATGTGTTGAACTGTTTAAAATGAAATAGTACAACCAAACAACCACCTAAATAGTTTAATTGTATTCATCCAGTTTACCATAAAATGGTATAATATCTTCTCCAAATGTAATAACACCATTATTCCAAGTAGGGTAAGATATTACGACTGTATACTACGAATCTAATACCATTGACTATGCAAGGAGTGTGAGAATATACGTCACGGACCATGTGCTAATGCCTTTAATTCTTTGGTGCAGTCAGGGGATAGACCTCTTTTGTAGATGGTAGACTTGGAGAAAAATATAAGATTGATACCTTGAAATAATACTATACTTTATATCTATATATAATATACATATACAATCGTTGAACCATGAATAATAATTGTCTTTTACATCATTTTTAGGTTGTTTAAATTTAATTTTGCTATAAGTGGGAGAAAGCGTTCAAATTAGTTTATCAAAATACCTAAATCGAAAATATAAAAACTCAAAATACTTATGTCATCTAGTTTTTAAGTTCATTGCACTTGTATAGTATAAACCATTCTAATTCTTCCTTTTCCTATTTGGAAATAATAATGGTTTTTTTCTTGGAAACTGGCTGACATTGTGATGAAGGAACATGAAAATGCCTCCACAGAATGCCATCATTTGCATTTGTATCAGGATGATTAAATTTGGTTTACATACCCTCAAGATGCATAGACTAGAATATCAATGTTTCATTTGTAAAATACATTCTGCTATTGAACGTTTAGATTTTATTTTGTTTTGTTTCTTACATACATTTTTAGCTTTTTCATGTATCTTTTAAAAGGATATATCCATCTCACATATACATTCCCTCTAAGAGTAGCTTATTCATGTAATTGTGGAACTACATAAACCGTTATGTTGAATAATTCTAGAGGATATATCTGTTGGAATATGGTGTATTTTTCAAAACATTAAACGCAACAAAAGAAAACATCAATACCAAAATCCTCCAAGATCACAAATTCAAGAAATCCTTGCAACATAAGAACTAGAAAGTTAAAATCAAAGCATGTACCTTTCTTGGCAATTGATTCCCTTGCTTTCTTATTGGATGAATTAATATACGTCCTATTTCGTAGTTGCACCCAATATTATGACCTTACAAATCTTGACAATCCACCACCTTGATATCCAAGCAATGTATGCAAACCCTAGACAATTAGGGTTTTAACCACAAGCTTTAACCGAGAGGATGGGAGGAAAGGAGAGAGGTCGAGAGAGAGATATAGCCAAAGGAAGGAGAATGAAATGAAGTGAGAGAGAGAGAAAGAGAAATAGCATGGAATGCTCACGGCTAGGTAACCAAAAACCTATTCATCAAGGATCCATATTTCGCTTCATCATGTTTAATTCATCTATGCCCATCCTTATTCATGACAGGTTTACCATGTATCACAAGTTTGGATGGTAAATCATCCATGCAAGACCACACGATACTGACACGTCACAATCGTTGATGCAGTCAAGAATATAAAATATAACCTTACAAGCCCACTAGCTAGGGGTAAGTAAGGATCGAACCGTGGAGCCCGTGGTTGGCACTTTGTGTCTAAAATAAAACCGTGTTATAGTGTCACTCTATAGACAGTGAATATCTAGTACACTAGACCCGAAAACCAAATTCAAAACAACTACAACTTGTAAACACTTGAGATCTATGTGAAAGCAGTATATCAGACACCAATAAATCCAAACTAATATAAAACTCAAGATCCAACTCAAAAATCAGACCTGAACTCACAAATGCAACGACAATCAAACAAAACATCCAATAAACCAAAACTCAACTTCCATTCGTATTCGTAAAACTCAAGTCACACAATTGTTCATCAACCAAATCTGAATAAGAGCCAAATGCTTCTGAAATCAGAAACTAATCTAACCAGTGTGAACATTGGTATTCTACAACCAAAATCCTCGATTGCGCAAGAGTAAAATACGAACTAACAATGAAAATAAAAACAGAAACTAACCCAACTAATGAATCTAACTGAGATAATACGAAATCTGAGTCAAAGAAGCCCGAGTGAAACTCTACCGGTCAGTCTTCGCTCCCGAAATCCGACCTAAGAGCCTCTATTTATAGTTGAGAAATCTGACTCTCCGCGTCGCGTATGAGCGTTGTTCGCGCCGCGGGTCAGCCATATCCCCCGTTTTCTCACTTTTTGAATTTTGAAATCTTCCGGATTGCGTTTTTATCCTCTTGACCACGTCGCGCGAAGCTTCCATTCGTGCCGCGAGTCTCATTTTGACCTTCTCATTATTTTCCGTCACCAACTTCACCAATTTTACATTATAACCCCTGTATTTACACTAAAAACAAAAACAAGCCATTGGCACTAAAAGTGAGCGATATTAGTCTTTTTAAAAAAGATAAATCAACTAAAACCCAGCTCAATAACGTGTAAAATATCTACCATTACTAGGCGTTATCAGACATCCCACACTTGTGCTTTGCTTATCCATAAGCAAATAGAGCTTTTAAGACTTTCTAACGACTCAAACTTTTTTGAAAATCCTTAGTTTTAGATTATTGCAGTTTAAAAAGTTAGATAAAAATAATTTTTTGAAAAATCCAAAATACCCTTTGGGAATCATGACTTTCTAGCGAACCCTTGATTACAAATTTTCTGTTCATAACTGTGCAAACTTACTCATTCGGATTCTAAAGGCCATTAAGGAAACTTCCATGACTTTCTATGTTGTTCGTGTAACGAGCTTTCAAAAACACTATCCAAACCAGTTGATCTTAGGTAGTGAGGTGCATAAGTGCCCTACGGGCCACCCTTTTTAGATTTACCGGCTTAAACAACAAAGGTCACTGATTGAAATTCCTTCCTGAATCCCAATCTTAATATATTCTAATTCCAGATTTTTCTAACTTTTCTAACTACTCAACTTATTTTAACTAAACTAGCATGTTAACAAGTAAACACTATTCCTTGAAAAACACTACAATGCTAAAGAAATTCAAAACATATTCATTTCAGAGTTACAACATTTTAAAAATTTTGAAAATTTGCTAAATTTTTAAAAAAATGTGAACTTTTCCACAAAAAGTTATAACACTACTGTATTATCTTTTTCAACCGTCCCACCCCATACTTAAAACCGTACAACATCCCCATGGTTCAAAAGGAAATTCAAAACAAAATGGGAAAAAGAGTTACCCCCAAGACGGTGAAATGCTTGCATATCAGGATAGGACTGTAGCTCAGGTCATTTTTCACACCATTATTGATGAACTTCCGGTAGTCAAGGCGCAGCAGTGAACGTGCCGGCTTAACACAAGTGCAGGGGTACTGTGACCCCACACTTGCGTTATTTAAACTCCCTCGGTTGGGATTCTCAGTCATACATAGTTGGATCATGCACACATAAACAAAGACATTAAAAGAAAACATGCAATATACAAAAGTTTGTGTGTTACATCCAGAAAGAAAATAAAAAGAAAAGGAAAAAGAAAAAGAAATTGTACTGTCACTCATCATCGTCACCGTGCTGAGTTCCCAATGGTCCAGCACTGTCAGCTCCTCCTGCGGGGAATGGTGGTATCTACCCTATACCATGATGTAGCAAAATCATGTGTTGAGTCTTAGCCATCCATCGTCGTTGAGCCTCCAGTCTCGTAACTGCCTCCCTCAGTCTCACAATGTCGCGTGGATGTCTATAAGCTGCTGCTTGGCCTATGGTTGTGGCGGCTCTAATCTCCTCGTCCTCTACGGCCTGGCTACAGGTGCCTCAGCCTCCTCAGCTCCCGGGCCAGCCGGTTGGATCATCGGTGCTACCTCGTGCTGGACTAGTATCGATATATGTACCACCCACACGGCCTTTAAAAACCGCATCTCAGTTTGGCGGGGCTCCCGTGGCCTCATACCTCTAGTTACTGCGGGGGTGAGGATCCCATAGGATTCGACAATGCTCGTAATGTAGGGCCCCCGTCATTGGGCTCCCAGTCCTAGGCCTATTGGCCTTGCGAGCCAAAAACAGTACCAATGTATGTGGCAGATGCTGGAAGTGTGTAGGTTCGGTGAAAATGTCCTCACGCGGCACTTTCTCACCACCCTTGCAGTGAGCTATCGTCGAGGTGATGATTTGGTGGAAGACTCAGTGGAGAAGAGAGCGTAAAGAGCTCTACTTGGCGTTCCGTTTAAGATATCGGTCGTTGAACATCTGTGGCCAAACGACCTCGTCGGTGTCTTTGTCGGGTTGCTCCCGCATACAAGCATCCATGAAGGATGGGAAATGGATGTTGTCAACCGCCACTCGTGTGTAAATGTCTGCGCGTCAAGAAAACTCACGGATGGTGCACTGCTGAGTCTGTGCGCCCAGTTGGAATGCGACATGGCAGTCCACCGGGCCGTCCGCAACGGGCTCATAACGGCAAGTCGAGAAAAACTCTAGCTTGAGCTCTCTATATGAGATTTCGTTTGTAACGCCCGGTTTCTCAAAAATGAATTACACCTTAAACTTCTCACATTATAACTGCATTAAAGGGTGTAACTCAATTTAAGAAACAAGTATTACAAAGCTGTTACTAAAAACATAGTTTAAGTCCTAAACTATTTACATCAAGTGTTTACAATCATTATTCAAAAACCGGGTCAATTACATATTCAAAACAACAAGTAAATTCAAGTCCAAGGTCCAAAGTCCAGCTATCCATCCATGTTTCGTTTCCCGCGGTCTCCACTACCAGAACCTATCACAAACAATATTAACAAACAATATATATAAGCTTCAAGAGCTCAGTGAGTAAATAAAGATCAATCGAATTTATATCATCCAATATCTCGCTTAGGTTAATCTCAAATGACTATCTCAGCCATTAGTATGTCACACACACTATAACTCTTTGATCCGAACAGTCATAATTGGTTTTTTTACTCAACCAATCGAATATAGCATACTTCTTATCTGCAACAAACATCCCAACAAAACATAATTCATCTAATAAACAACTACTCACCTGTTGTCGCGTTATTCTGTGGAACTCCTGAACCGCGTGTGTCGTGCTCCTGTCTAGCCTTAGCTGTACCACAATATCTCAGGTCAAACTCAATATTCAACAATCTTAATCATGTTCAACATTGATAACAATCAAGAATTTGAATCATAAGAGAGGTTTATAATCAAAATATAGCAATACTATCCTAATTATAATTTCCAATTTCACCATTTTGACTCATACAACCCTAAAAACACAATACAAGCACTTTGCAAGCTTGGGTCTCGAATTAGAATTCCATTACACACACTAATCCAAGTAAACTCACTCTAATTCATGCTAGAAGCAGGTGGTTCATCAAAACCACAAGGAACTATCTCAATTCCAAAGATTCAACCGTCAAAACAAGATAAAAATCAAAGAGGATTACCTTTCAAGCTCAAGGAACTAATCTCTAGCTTCAATTCGTGAAAGATAGGCTCAAATCTCGACTTAGAAGGGTAGAAATCGATTTCTAGTGTTTGGGAGGGTTTTTGGTCGAATTGGGAATGCCCCAAATGAAAGAAAACTCGAATTTAAAACAGCCCTGGGTGCGCGAAACGACCCGTGTAGGCTCACACGACCCGTGTGAGGCCTACAGCAAGCTAACTTGAATTTTGCAGACTCACACGACCTGTGTAGGCTCACACGACCCGTGTGAGGCCTAAACTCGCCTCGGTAATTTTTGAACAAGAGCTACACGACCCGTGTGAAGGTACACGACCCGTGTAGGTCTGAAAAGGTTACTGCTTTGCTTCTTAAGCCTTTCTACACGACCCGTGTGGCCATACACGACCCGTGTAGCTCTGATTTAACATTTTACAAGTCCAAACTTTACTCAATTGGGTTTTTAACCATCCTAACTCATATAGCAACCTATTTAATCTTAATTACACTAAGATTAACACAAAATTTATATAAATTAATAATACGGTATTACAAGTTCTTACCCCCTTCAAAAGATTCCGTCCTCGGAATCTCTTAAAATAACAAGGGATACTTTGACCGCATCTCCTCCTCGGCTTCCCAATTGACATCCGTACCTCTATGATGTCGCCATTGTACTTTTACTATTCCAATCTCTTTGTTTCGTAACTTTTTAACCTTTCTATCCAATATTTGCTCTGGCATCTCTTGGTATCTAAATTTTTCGTCTAATTGGACTCTGGTTAAAGGTACTCGAGTGGATTTATCATGTAATGTTTTTCTGAGATGTGACACATGGAACACATTGTGGATACCCCGTAGTTCATCTGGAAGCTCAAGTTTATACGCGACTGCTCCAATTCTTTCTAAGACTTGGAAAGGTCCTATGAATCGTGGGCTATTCGCATATGCTCACGGATATTTTGTATCTTCTCTTCAGTCTCGGCTATAACCTCTGGTCCCGCCAATGGTTTCTCTCCAGTCTCTGTCCAACAAGTCGGGGTCCGACACGGTGCACCATATAAGGCTTCAAAAGGTGCCATTGTATACTGGAGTGATAAATGTTGTTATAGGAAAACTCCACTAAAGGCAGATGATCTTCCCAACTGCCTCCAAAATCAATGATGCAGGCTCGTAGCATATCTTCAAGTGTTTGTATCGTCCTTTCCGACTGTCCATCTGTCTGGGGATGATACGCAGTACTCAGTAAGGCTTTAGTACCAAAATGCTTTTGGAAACTCTGCCAGAAATGTGAAGTGAAACGACTATCTCTATCCAAAACTATTGAAGTCGGCACTCCATGTCGTCTCACCACTTCTCTAGTATAAATCTCAGCTAGCTTTGACACTTGATAATCTTCTCGGATCGGAATGAAATGAGCAGACTTTGTCAATCTATCAACAATCACCCAAATTGAATCATATCCTCGTGGAGTCCGAGGCAACTTTGTGATGAAATCCATAGTGATCTCATCCCATTTCTTCATTGGTACCGGCAATGGTTGCACTGCTCCATACGGCTTTTGATGATTAGCTTTTACTTGAAGACATGTCAAACAGTTCTCTACAAATCGTCCCACATCTCGCTTCATACCAGGCCACCAGTAATACGGCTTTAGATTATGATACATTCATGTACTACCAGGATGAACCGAATACCTAGTACAGTGAGCATCCTCTAGCAATAACTGTCTCACATCGCCATGTCTCGGAACCCAAACTCGCCCTTGGAAAGTTTTGATTCCTTGTGCATTTTCCACAAGTTTCTCTACATAACCAATCATCATTTCTTTCTTCAAGTCATTAGCTTCGACTTGGCATCTACGTATCAACTCTGGTAATCGACTCACAATCCCCATTCGAGCCGATACGACTCGAATAGGCGGCTCTTTACGACTTAGTGCGTCCGCCACCACATTGGCTTTACCGGGATGGTAAAGTATTTCACAATCATAATCTTTTAGTAGATCCATCCACCGTATTTGCCTCATGTTTAACTCTTTCTGATCAAACAGATATTTCAGACTTTTATGATCTGTATATATCTGAAATCGCACTCCATAAAGATAATGTCGCCACATCTTTAATGCAAAAATTATTGCTGCCAATTCTAAATCATATACTGGATAAGCTTTTTCATGTGGTTTTAGCTGTCGAGAGGCATATGCTATCACTCGTCCTCTTTGCATTAATACACATCCAAGACCACTTAAGGAGGCATCGCTGTAAAGAACAAAGTCTTCCCCTCCTTGCGGTAACGCTAACACCGGAGCCTTGCACAAGCCATCTCGTAGTTGTTCAAAGGCTGACTGTTGTGCCTCAGTCCAACTAAATTTCTCCGTCTTCTTAGTCAACTTGGTTAAGGGTATAGCTATACGGGAAAAGTTTTCAACGAATCGTCGATAATAGCCTGCTAATCCCAAGAAACTACGAACCTCCATTGGACTCTTTGGCGGCTTCCACCTCATTACGACTTCAATTTTTGCTGGATCTACCTTTATACCGTCTTCATTTATCACATGGCCAAGAAATTAGATCTCCCGCAACCAAAACTCACATTTTGAAAATTTTGCATATAATTTCTCGTTTTGAAGAAGATCTAGCATTTGTTGCAAATGAAATCTGTGCTCATCTCGACTCTTTGAATAAATCAGGATGTCGTCGATAAACACAATTACGAATTGATCAAGAAAGGGACGACAAACCCGATTCATCAAATCCATAAAAGCGGCTGGAGCATTAGTCAAACCGAACGGCAGGACTAGGAACTCGTAATGGCCATACCTCGTACGAAAAGATGTCTTAGGAATATCAGCTTCTTGTACTCTCAACTGATGATAACCGGATCTCAAATCAATCTTGGAAAAATATGTGGCTCCGTGTAATTGATCAAACAAATCATCAATCGTCGGCAACGGATAACGATTCTTTATCGTGATCTTATTGAGCTCTAGGTAATCTATACACATTCTCATGGAGCCGTCTTTCTTTTTCACAAAAAGTATAGGTGCACCCCACGGAGACGAACTCGGACGAATAAATCCAAGTTCTAATAACTCTTGCAACTGTCTCTTTAATTCTTCCATCTCAGATGGTGCTAATCGATAAGGTGGTCGAGCTACCGGCTTCGCCCCCGGTATGACATCGATCACAAATTCAACTTGTCTACTTGGTGGTACGCCTGGAAGATTATCAGGAAATACATCGGGATAATCACAAACCACTTCTACTTCTTCTATTTTGGAATGTTTTGACTCAGCACTAATCACATGTGCCATAATCAATTCACCCCCTCTTTCTATATATCTCCTAGCCGTGGCAAGTGACACTATCGGTACTTTTCGGGAACGTCGTTCACCTCGTATCAAAATTCGGGAACCACTCGGTGTCTTTATGGAAAGTGTTTTCTCATGACAATCCATTTGACCTCTATTATCATCCATCCAATCCATCCCGACTATCACATCAAACTCATGATTAGTGATCGACTTCAGATCTATAGGGTACGCAATCCCATAGATTTCAAGCCGACACTGTTTATAATGACTCTTTACAAAAACACATCTCCCATCTGCTACATCTACTATTATTTTCTCATATAAATCAGCTAATGGAATATCTAGTTTAGAAGCAAAAGACTCTGATATAAAAGACACAGATGCACCCGAATCAAAAAGTACTCGTGCTTGAAAGGAGTTCAAGCTAAAGATACTTGTGATAACATCGGTCCGATCTCTAGCCTCGTCGACAGTTAATTGAAAAGCTCGCGTTTTCACATGACCACCACCCCTATCTCTTCGATCATCTCGATCTCGACCTCCTCCTTGACCAGTCTTTTGAAAATCTCTTTGTGGCTCAGATTTCATCTTTGGGCAATTTGGACGAATATGCCCGCTCTCCCCACAATTGAAACAAACGGGGCGACTCTCGGTACACTGGCGAGCCATATGTCCCGTCTTTCCACACTGGAAACAAACTGATGGAGGGTTTCGGGGATCACATTCTCCCATGTGTTTTCGCCTACACTTCTTACACCATTTCTCTTCATTCTTCTTGGTTTCACCACGGACTTGAGAACCGGTGGTAATGGATCTCTGAGAAGTATCTACAGCTTTACCTTCCCACTTTCTCTTAAATCCTCCAACTTCTCTTTCGGTTCTTCTCTCCTCCTCCTGTCTTTGCAACTCCCTTTCTCTCGATCTTGCTGCCTCAGCAACTTGTTGAAAGGTAGTATATCTGGAACTCGGCAAAAACTCTCGGATCTGGGTTTTTAAACCCCATAAGTAACGATCCATCTTACGCTCCTCTGTATCAACTTGATGTTGTGCAAATCTTACCTTCTCATTAAAATCTAGTGTGTATTGTTGCACTGTTCTCGACCCTTGTTGTAACTTCAAAAACTCTTCCTCTATTCCCTTCATAGCATTATTGGAACAATAGTATTCAGTGAACTTCAACTTGAATTGTTCCCAGCTCAGTGTATACGCCAAACTCTCTCCTATCTCCATACACATATTCTCCCACCAGAACTGTGCATCTTTCTTTAACAAGTTTGTTGCAAACTCCACCTTATCTGCCTCGTCGCATTTACTGGTGCGGAACATCTTTTCAACATGTGTTAACCAATTCTTGGCTGCTATGGGATCATCTTTCCCATAGAAATCGTATGGCTTGCACTTCTGAAAAACATCATAAGTACACTTCCTTGTCTTCTCAGGTATTCTAGCTCTACCCACCTCAGTATAGACCTCTTCACGATCCTCCCTGTGCTCAGGTTGAATCGGTGGTTGTCCCGAAGGACCTCCAGTTGCAGCCTCCGTCTGAGGCCTCAAATAAGTGGGTAGTAATTCTTTAAGTGCTTTGGCTACCTCAGCCGCAATCATAGCTTGCATATTACTCTGTGTCTCGGGAGGTCGCTCTCCCTCGGGTTGATGCTCTTTACCCGAATCTCGTGATCCCGATTGATCTCTTGATGGATCACCTCGCTCTTTTTCTTTTCCAGTGCTCATCTTAACTGAAAAAGAAATTTAACTCATTTAGTAATCACCACCATAAAACTCAATATGATGTGTAATCAACTCAATTGTATATCACTATAATACTCAATATAGTGTATAATCAACTCAATTGTATATCACTATAATACTAAATATAGTGTATAATCAACTCGATTGTATATCACTATAATACTCAATATAGTGTATAATCAACTCAATTGTATATCACTATAATACTCAATATAGTGTATAATCACTCAATTGTATATCACTATAATACTCAATATAGTGTATAATCACTCAATTGTATATCACTATAATACTCAATATAGTGTATAATCAACTCAATTGTGATACACCGCGGAGGATAGCTACTCGGGACTCTTTAGGACTTTTCAATCTCATTGGTTTAAGTCTAAACCCATCTCAAGGTTTAATTCCCTTAAACCAAGGCTCTGATACCAACTTGTAACGCCCGGTTTCTCAAAAATGAATTACACCTTAAACTTCTCACATTATAACAGCATTAAAGGGTGTAACTCAATTTAAGAAACAAGTATTACAAAGCTGTTACTAAAAACATAGTTTAAGTCCTAAACTATTTACATCAAGTGTTTACAATCGTTATTCAAAAACCGGGTCAATTACATATTCAAAACAACAAGTAAATTCAAGTCCAAGGTCCAAAGTCCAGCTATCCATCCATGTTTCGTTTCCCGCGGTCTCCACTACCAGAACCTATCACAAACAATATATATAAGCTTCAAGAGCTCAGTGAGTAAATAAAGATCAATCGAATTTATATCATCCAATATCTCGCTTAGGTTAATCTCAAATGACTATCTCAGCCATTAGTGTGTCACACACACTATAACTCTTTGATCCAAACAGTCATAATTGGTTTTTTTTACTCAACCAATCGAATATAGCATACTTCTTATCTGCAACAAACATCCCAACAAAACATAATTCATCTAATAAACAACTACTCACCTGTTGTCGGGTTATTCTGTGGAACTCCTGAACCGCGTGTGTCGTGCTCCTGTCTAGCCTTAGCTGTACCACAATATCTCAGGTCAAACTCAATATTCAACAATCTCAATCATGTTCAACGTTGATAACAATCAAGAATTTGAATCATAAGAGAGGTTTATAATCAAAATATAGCAATACTATCCTAATTATAACTTCCAATTTCACCATTTTGACTCATACAACCCTAAAAACACAATACAAGCACTTTGCAAGCTTGGGTCTCAAATTAGAATTCCATTACACACACTAATTAATCCAAGTAAACTCACTCTAATTCATGCTAGAAGCAGGTGGTTCATCAAAACCACAAGGAACTATCTCAATTCCAAAGATTCAACCGTCAAAACAAGATAAAAATCAAAGAGGGTTACCTTTCAAGCTCAAGGAACTAATCTCTAGCTTCAATTCATGAAAGATAGGCTCAAATCTCGACTTAGAAAGGTAGAAATCGATTTCTAGGGTTTGGGAGGGTTTTTGGTCGAATTGGGAATGACCCAAATGAAAGAAAACTCGAATTTAAAACAGCCCTGGGTGCGCGACACGACCCGTGTAGGCTCACACGACCTGTGTGAGGCCTACAGCAAGCTAACTTGAATTTTGCAGACTCACACGACCCGTGTAGGCTCACACGACCCGTGTGAGGCCTAAAATCGCCTCGGTAATTTTTGAACAAGAGCTACACGACCCGTGTGAAGGTAATTTTTGAACAAGAGCTACTCGATCACGCTCGTACTGATATCTGTCAGTCGCTCTGTATAACCCCGCGTCGCCTCGAAAGCTAGCAGAAATCTCAAAAACTCATGCTCAGGAACGTATACTGGCCAAGCAGGAGGTTGTTGTGCCATCTGTACAACATTGAAGATCGTGAATAATTTTACAAAAATGGTCCTGGCGGGGCTGACGACGCGGTCCACGGGGCCCGAGGCACGTGCCCCCTCATTCAAACGCTGCGGCGTGGATGTTCGTGTCCAGCGTCGTGGATATACCACTGTAAAAATCCCAAATCCATTTTCGACATGTTTTGTCCTAATCAACGCATACACAATGTTCCTGAGGGTCCAATGAAGCCTCCTAAGGTGTCAATTTTGCAAAAAGAACACCCTAGGGCTCGGCATTGAGATTTTTCTAGATTTCTAAACCGACCCTATTTGATCAAATTCAGACCCTAAATGGATGTACTAACTCAAATTATGTAGTTGGTGGGGGCATACCTGAGTAGTAGAACAAGTGTGTGCTACAAAAATCACGAAAAATCTTGGTTGGCCACTTGCTCTATTGTTCCTGCGATGTGTATGATGTGTGTGTGTAAAAGTGAAAAGAGTTTAAGGGTTAAAAAGGATAAATTTATCCTAATACGCAGCGTGGAAATGGCTGCTCCACGGCACGAACCGTTATGGATAACCCATGCGCATCGAGTTCTCCTTATTCCCACGTTGCGGCTAGAACTTGTTAGCGGCACGTACCTTGGATGTTGCTTTTTGTTTTCCCCTTTTTAATCCTCCATTCCACCCCACACTTAGGTTGGACCACGATTCCTAAGATGATGACAGTATAAAAACTAAATAAAATTCTAAAGAAAACTCAAAATAACCTAATTACTCCTATGATCGGGTTGCCTCCCAACAACCGCTAAGTTCAATGTCTTCTTTGGAAGAATATCATGGACCATGGTCGCCATCAGAGTTGTCAAGCGGCTGATTTGGTCCTCCATGTTGCTTATGAGCCGTTGTTGTTCTTCCTAGACCATGATCATCTTTGACTCCCGGTACTTCATATCATTCATGAGTACCTGATTCTTACCTTCCATAATCTCCATGGTGTATGATAAATCTTGTTCCCGTGTGAGATTAGGTTCTTGCACCTTCATTTCCCATTGGCGGTGCTCCTCTTCTCTTTTCTTTTTCTTGCGAATGTGACCCTTCCAGTTCTTCTTTCTCCCCTAAATCCTCATCTTGAAGTACCCGAGGGTCCTTCACTTCCTCAAACTCTTCTAGCTCAGGCAGCGTAGGCATTGGAAAACCAAACATATTTAGACATCTTGTTCTAGTGTAGAAAACAATATTGACGTCCCCTATTTTGCAATTTATGATAGCACCAGCAGTGGCTAGAAAAGGGCGTCCAAGAATGAGAGCAATTGGTGATTTTGTTAGAGTATTCTAAAAATCCATCACGAGAAAATCCACTGGCTTGAATTCACCTACCTTGATTATCACATTTGTCAACCACCCTCTAGAAGTTTTGGTTGATTGATCTGCCAACAAAAGAACGGTCTTGGCCGATTCCAACTCCTTATTATCATATTGATCGTATAAGTATCTAGGTAAGACATTCACACTCGCTCCTAAGTTTAATACGGACTGCTGGATGATAACATCACCGATCGTAACCTTAATGTAAGGTGTCTGAGGATCCTTCTCCTTTACGGAAGCCTACCAACCAAAGTTATACTTGCCTTTGCTGTGAGGCGAACCTTATCGAGCACAGGGGCCGATGTTTTCTCTTTCTTCGCACAAATTTCCTTTACGATATTGGACTCGGAAAGCGTATGTTCAAGTTGCTCTAAGAGAGGATGATTGATAATTGACTCCCTAAACTCTTTACTGATTTTCTTTGATTTCGTGGCCTTCCTCTTGATAGCTCTGATTGCTGGTTGGTATGTCTTCAGCATAGTCTCATCTTCGTCTTCCTGGTCCTTAAAATCCTCCAGCCTTTCCTTTTGCAGTCCCCCCTTTGCTCAATCTTGATTGTTTCTGGGGTCGACTCACTTACTATCACCTCCTTATCCTCATCTACAACATTTACATGCTATTTTCCTGCTCTCTGGTTGTGGTTGGGATTAACCACCGTATTACTAGGGAACTTTCCATTATCCCTTTTACCTACTTCCTCAGCCAACTAGGAGATTTTCCTTTCCATATTAATGATGGATTTCGCATTCGCTTGAGTTTTTTGATGTGCCTTGGTTGCGAAATCCAACACCGTGTCATGTTTTTGGGCTTGCGTCTCTTGCACCGAAGGGGTATTATTGTTGTTACTATTGGAATGCTGATATTGCCGTCGTTGGTTTTGATTCGGCCCTTTTTAATTACCTTGACGATTATTGTAATTATTGGTGTTTTGTAATTACCGTTATAGTTTTCCCTCCTTGGTTGTTCTATGGGTATGTATTGTTGTGATATTGCCCTTAACCATACACTTAATTTACCTCCTGCGGTTTACCTCCTTATTGACTATGTTGTGGCTGGTTAACTGGACCTTGATGCACGGTGGCCAATAGCCTATCGAATTTCCTACTCAAAGCCCCTATCTCGTTCTAACCTCTTTCTTGCAGTCATTTTCGATTCCGACAGTTGTAGCCGACATTGTATTACTCCTTTTTCTTGCAGAGTAGTTGGTTTTGGACCCATTGTTGAGCTGTTCCAAGAATCTCCAAGCGGTATCGATGTCCTCCATCATGATGGTTCCTCCAGACGAAGTGTTGATCATCGCCTGGCCCGTGCTATCGAGTCCATCATAGAAAAACTTCACCAATTTCCAGCGCGGGAATTTGTGATGAGGGCATGAGCATAACATCTCCTTCTGCCTCTCAAATGCGTCATGAAACTCCTCTCCCGACTTCCGCTGGATGTCCTAAATCGCACTGTGCACTTTCGACGTCTTACTAGCTGGGTAGAACACTTGCAAGAACTTTGTCTCCAGTTGTTCCCATGTGGTGATACTCAGGCAAAACTCCTAACAGTTGTGGCCTAATATCTGCATGATGTTCAATCCACTTAGGGAAAAATATAGGCGATGCATCATCGTATTCCCTAGGTTGGAAATGTGATGCAGCCGACTACCCAATCGGTTGTTGAAAGTAAAGAGGGGGAACGAAGTTACCATCATTGTACAGTTCGTTATTGTAATACTGCTTCCCTATCCAGTTGTGACTCTGTTGTTGCTGCTGAGGTCCTCGAATTTGATTACACTGATTGTTGTTGTAGTTATGGATGGGTATCCAACCATCGTCTCCATCCTCAAACTCCAAGTCTCCTAGCTGAGCTTGATTATGTTGCCGTGGTACTATTGCTTGTTGTGGTGGCTGTTGAAATTGTCGTTGTGGAATCTGTGGTGGTTGGCATTGGCATGGAACACTATTGCGATTCGGTACTCCCCACGGCTGCAGACTCCCCACAGGAGGTCCACGAGGGTTGGGTAAGGGTTGCACTATTGGCTGAATTAGTGGTGGGGTTTGCACAGGGGGTGGACCTGTGTTACCACCACTGACACTTGTGGAGGCTCCATTGGTGTTAACCGGAACTTGGGAAACAACGGGTTGTTACCCTGCTACCTCGCTATTGAGCTCATCAGTAGCATCCTCTATCAAAACATCATCAGAATGCGTCTCGAATAATCATCCCGAAGCAGGAATTTTTTTGGAGCAGTCCTTTCGAGTTCAGGGTCAAACAAAAGATGTGACATTTGTTCACCTCGATGTGGACGCATGCACAAATTGTACGTGATCAAATAAACCAATAAAACCAATTAAAACTAAACAAAAACTGTTGACCTACACAAGTCGTCAATGCGGTCAAAAATACAAAATATAACCATACACGCCCACTAGCTACGGGTAAGTAAGGTTCGAACCGTGGAGCCCGTAGTTGGCACTTTGTGTCTAAAATAAACCACGCTATAGTGTCATTCTATAGACGGTGAATATCCAGTACACTTGACCTGATCTAATATAAAACTCGAGATCCAACTCAGAAATCAGATCTAAACTCGCAACTGCAACAACAATCAAAAAAACATCCAATAAACCAAAACTCAACTTTTACTCGTAAAACTCAAATCAACACAATTGTTCATCAACAAAATCTGAATCAGAGTCAAATGCTTCTGAAATCAAAAACTAATCTAACGTCTGTGATCGATAGTATTCTACAACTAGAACCCTCGACAGCACAAGAGTAATATACGAACTAATAATGAAAATAAAAACAGAAACTAACCCAACTAATGAATCTAACTGAGATAATACGAAATATGAGTCAAAGAAGCACGAGTGCAACTCTACCGGTCAATCTTCGCTCCCGAACCCTCGATAGCACAAGAGTAAAATGCTTCTGACTCTCCATGTCGCGTATGAGCATTGTTTGATTGTTCGAGCTGCAGGTCAGCCTTATCCCCCATTTTCTTGCTTCTTGAATTTTGAAATCTTCCGGATTGCATTTTTATTCTCTTGACTGCGTCGCGTGAAGCTTCCATCCGTGCCACGAGTATCATTTCGACCTTGTCCTCATTTATCGTCACCAACTTCACCAATTTTGCATTATAACCCATGTATCTACATTAAAAACACAAACAAATCCTTGTCACTAAACGTGAGTGATATTAGTCTTTGTAGAAAGATAAATCAATTAAAACCCAGCTCAATAACGCATAAAATATCTAACATTACTAGACGTTATCAGACACCCCATACTTTTGCTTTGCTTATCCCCAATCAAATAAAGCTTTTAACACTTTCTAACAATGACTCAATTTTTTTTTTGAAAATCCTTAGTTTCAAATTTTGTTGCAATTTAGAAAGTTAGATAAAAACAATTTTTTGAAAAATGACCAAAATACCCTTTAGGAATTACGATTTTCTAGAGAACCCTTGGTTATAAATTTTTTGTTCACAACTGTATAAACTTACTCATTCAGATTCTAAAGCCCGTTAAGGAAATTTCCATGACTTTCTACGCTGTTCGTGTAACGAGCTTTCAAAAACACTATCCTACGCCGGTTGATCTTAGGTAGTGAGGTGCATAAGTGTCCTACGGGCACCCTTTTCAGATGTACTGGCTCAAACAACAAAGGCCACTGATTGAAATTCCTTCCTGAATCCCAATCTTAAGATATTCTAATTCCAGATTTTTCTAACTTCTCCAACTAATCAACTTATTTTAACTAAACTAGCATGTTAACACCTAAACACCATTCCTTGAAAAATACTGCAATGCTAAAGAAATTCAAAACCTATTCGTTTCATAATTACAACTTATTAAAAAATTGAAAAATTGCTAAAAAAAACTTGAAAATGTGAACTTTTCCACAAAAATTTCTAACACTACTCTATTATCTTTTTCGACCGTCCACCCCACACTTAAAAAAGTACAACGTCCCCATTGTACAAAAGAAATTTCAAAACAAAGGGAGAAAAAGAGCTACCCCCAGGAGGTGAAATGCTTGCATATCGGGATAGAACTATAACTCGAGTGGTTTTTCACACCATTCTTGATGATTTTCCAGGAGTCGAGGCGCAGCAGTGAACGCGTCGGTATAACATAAGTGCAGGGGTACTATGACCCCACACATGCGTTATGCAAACTCCCTCGGGTGGGATTCTCAGTCATACATAGTTAGATCATGCACACATAAACAAAGACATTAAAAGAAACATGAAATATACATATATTGAGATTATACAAAAGTTTGTGTGTTTTTGAGTGTACTGTTCCGCGTCGTTAATGAGTAATGATCGCGGCGCGAGGGGTATAGACATTGGCATCTATCGATCACTGTTGAGACTACGCGACGCCAATTAGAGTAGTTTGTGTTGCATAAAGTCTATGATCAGTTCTTCAAAATACATTCAATCAACTCACACTACACAACACCGTTTTATTAATAAAATTATCCTAAAACTACTCAAACCTAAGCAACCATTAACATCACACCTATAATATAATATTTCCTAATGTCTAACAAAAGATAGCTATTAATTTCACGAGGCTGAAGAACTCGATCCACCCTCTCCAGGGACATAATCGGCTTCCTCTTCTAGTTCTTCCTCTGGCTTCTCATGAGCTGGCTGTGGCTTTGGTAGTTTTCTAGCGACGTCTGCCATCAACTGCTTAATATAATCAGCGATCCACAAGATTTGGAAGCGTGCGTTCTGTAAACTCCTCCGGTATTCTTGAACATCTCTGATTAATCCTCTGAGTTTGGGTCACTATTCAAGCACTTGGCGTTTCAATATCAGTGTTTTGCCTTACAAATGTTGGAGATCCTTATCCGTCGGAAGAGTACGCACTGGTGGATCATCAAGTCACTTTCTCCGATGTCTCAGTGATGCGTTGGCATCTCGTGAATACATTTGTACTGGAAAAGTATCAGCAGACAACTTGTTTTACTAAATGTAAATTACGTCTCGCGAGGTGGTGATGTTGGGCTTCAGGAAGACAGGCTGAAACTCGGTTCGTTGACCCAATTTTTCTGGGGTAAGGATGTCGTAAGTAATTGCCAGACTAGTGACAAAGTGGCCGCCCCTAATGCTGGGACGTGAGCAGGGTGTTCTACCATTTGCATGAAATATTAAGCGAGCATGTACGGAATGTTGCAAGTTTCCACTTTCGATATCATGCTCCACATCACAAAGAGGTCGATGAAAATCACATGCTCGAGGTTGGCTCGCTGGTAGAACATCGTAGCGATAAGCCGATGAAGGAGCGTATGGGAGGGCAGGTATAATTGAGTAGCGGATATGATATTGGAGTTATATCGGGTAGGTGCAATAGATCCCCAAAATTTCTCGGGGGCGAAAGATGAAGTGGGTCCCCTCGAGCTCGTTTGGATAAATGAATCACACACGGGATTCTCGACATCCATCTAGGTGTACATTCCAAGTCTTGATCCAAACTCTACCATGCTACAGTAGCGATGAAGTTGGTGTGAAATACAAGATATAAAATGTGAGCCTAGAGTTACAAATATAACCTTACACTATGTTTCGACACATATTGATGAAGTTTTTGTGAAATTAGTCATCTTAACCGATATGTTTTGAGGGCTACATGACGTGTCAAATTTTGGCGCGGTTTTATTTTACAAGCCCACTAGTTAGATTAGTTTCTGATTTCAAAACCTATTCGTTTTAGAGTTACAACTTCTAGAGGGAGGTTCACAAATGTGATCATCAAGGTAGGTGAATTCTTCTACACGGTGGATTTGCTCGTGATGGATTTTTAGAATACTCCAACAGAATCACCACCCGCTCTCATTTTGGGAGACCCTTTTCTAGCCACTACTGGTGCTATCATAAATTTCAAAACAGGTGATGTCGATATTGATTTCGGTACTAGAAGATGTCTAAATATGTTTGGTTGTCCAATGCCTACCCTGCCCGAGCCAGAAGAGTTTGAGGAAGTGAAGAACACCCCCGATACTTCAAGATGAGGATTTGGGGGAGAAAGAAGAACTAGAATGGTCACATTCGTGAAAAAAAAGAAAGAGAAGAAGAGCACCGCCAATGGGAAATGAAGGTGCAAGCACCTAATCTCACATGGGAACAAGCTTTATCATACGCCCTGGAGATTATGGAATGTAAGAATCAGGTACTCATGAAGGATATGAAGTATAGGGAGTCAAAGATGATCATGGTAGGGGAAGAACAACAGCGGCTCATAATCAACATGGAGGACCAAATCAGCCGCTTGACAACTCTGATGGTAACCATGGTCCATGATATTCTTCCAAATAAGGAGAAGTTCATGTGTGATGCAGGTTAAGGGCAGCGAACGTCTGTCTGATAGACATTAAACTTAGCGCTTATTGGGAGGCAACCCGATCATAGGAGTAATTAGGTTGTTTTGAGTTTTCTTAAGAATTTTTTTTAGTTTTTGTACTGTCATCATCTTAGGAATCGTGGTCCAACCTAAGTGTGGGGTGGAATGGAGGATTAAAAAGGGAAAAACAAGAAAAGCAACACCCAAGGTACGAGCCGCTAACAAGTTCTAGCCGCAACACGGGAAGAAGGAGAACCCGATGCGTAGGGGTTTTCCACAACGATTCGTGCTGCGGGGCAGCCATTCCACGCCGTGTATTAGAGTAAATTCATACCTGTCAACCCCTAACCTCTTTTCACTTTCACACATCATACACGTTGCGTGAACAACACAACAATCGGCCAACCGATATTTTTCGTGATTTTTCTAGCACACTTGTTCTACTGCTCAGGTATGCCCCTATGAACTACATCATTCGAGTCAATACATCCATTTAGGGCCTGGATTTGATCAAATAGGATCGGTTTAGATATTTAGAAAAAATCTCAATGCCGAGCCCTAGGGTGCTCTTTTTGCTAAATTGACACCTTAGGAGGCTTCATCGGACCCTTAGGAACATTGTCTATGCGTTGATTGGGACAAAACATGTCGAAATAGGATTTGGGATATTTATAGTCGCATATTCGCGACGTGGGACATGAAAAACCGTGTTGCGGCATTTGAATGAGGGGGCGCGTGCCTCGGGCCTAGAGGACCGCGTCGCCAACCGTTTTGTGTCTGTGTCCGTGTCTGTGTTCGTGTCCGTATCTGTGTCCATGTCCGTGTCGATATCCGTATTCCTTATTCTGTTTCCGTATCCGTATACGTATCTGTATCCGTATCCGTATCCGTATCCGTATCCGTATCCGTATCAGTGTCCGTATCCGTATCCGTATCCGTGTCCGTGTCCGTGTCCGTGTCCGTGTCCGTGTCCGTGTCCGTGTCCGTGTCCGTATCCGTGTCCGTGTCCGTGTCCGTGTCCGTGTCCGTGTCGGTTTCGGTGTCGGTGTCGGTGTCGGTGTCGGTGTCGGTGTCGGTGTCGGTGTCGGTGTCGGTGTCGGTGTCTGTACCTGTACCTGTACCTGTACCTGTACCTGTACCTGTACCTGTACCTGTACCTGTACCTGTACCGGCACCGGCACCGGCACCGGCACCGGAACCGATGGACTCGGGTTGAAGCTGACGTTGATAATCAACCTTAACCATCCCTTTAGCTGCTCCTAATTTCTTAGATTCAGTTTTCTGGTTCAAAATGATTAGAATAACGTTCATATTGACAAAAAGTTAGAGCATCAATTCTCTCTATTCATTCAAAATATGAACTTGTTATTGTGCCTGATTTGAAGTTTGCTCTTCACGACTTATCCCTTTAATTTGAATTTCATGCAACCCAGGCATTAGGGTCGAAATATCAAATTTGGACAATGCCTACACGATTCTTGATTCAATCTGCGGTTTTAGAAACTTTCTGTAATTCTATATAACCCCAACATTTGTAATGTTTTCTATGATTTTATAAGAATTTTACAATGTAGCATCATCAAGCTGTCCATTTTAGATCTGAAGCAAATCAACTTTCATAAAAAAACTCTTGGTTCAAATATACAAAAGAATTGAACTAGTAGATATGACACCCATGTTAGATTATGGTGTATTTTTGAAAACATTGAAATGCAAAGGAAGAAAACTTTAATACCAAATCGACAAGGATTATAGATTTCAATAAATCATTGCAACATAAGAACTAGAAAGTTAAGGTCAAATTGTGTACCTTTCTTTGTAGTTGATTCATTTGCTTTCTCCTTGGATGAATTGAGATCCCAAACCAAAGATCCTCTTTCGTAATCGCATCCAAGATTATGACATTGTAAAGCTTGACAATCTACTGTCTTGTTATCCAAACCATGTATGCAAACCCTAGAGAATTACGGTTTCAGCCACAACATTTAACCATGATGGGGGAGTGATTCCGATTCATCACCGGATTGTTGCAGGCTCCAATACATAATGCTGGCCGTCAACGTAAGTATCATCTTCTGATTTACCTGTCAAGAAAGACATGTTTTTACTTTTACCATGTCAAGTCCCTAATGCATTGATGACTTGTACCGTACTACCGTACAATTGACAAAACTTACCTCCGTGATGTCTTCGTGCAGCAAGAATATAGAGCACCCGAGCTTTCGGGCAACACTGATTATGTAAGTTGCATTTAGCTTCTTTTCCTCATCTATCAAACCAACAATTAAAAAAAAGATGAAATTAAATTCTTTAATCTCATTTTTTTTTAATTTTTAACATTATATTTATAGAAAGATACATACCACTCTCACCCTTGGTTACAAAGTTCCAGTTAACAACCCTACCCTGGGCTCTACTGCACTCAAAAGCTAAAGGAAAAATATGCCACTTGAAAGTTGCTTATCCTGCACAAATTAAATTAATTATTACTATTGGTCCATATATAACATGGTTTTATTGATAATAAAAAATAAAAAATACATTAAATCGACCTTGAAACTATCTATTTGAGACGTTCTTCCGGTATTCTTCACTTTTTGTTTGCCCACTTTAAAATATCGCCAACCGTTATCTCCTTCCCTTGTGAATGCGATCTCAAGTTTTTTAAGGACCCTGTTATTATTAGAAATATCACCAACAGTTAATGACATTGGATACTATTTCCAACAACATTGCCCCTTTTCATGATTCGGTGAAATATCGACAGATTGTGGGTGCATTACAATATGTTATATTACCAAGGCCTGACATTACCTTTGCAGTTAACAAAGTATGTCAATTTATGCACTCACCCACTTTAAATCATTGGTCTGTGGTCCAACGTTTCTTACAATATCTACATGGTACGGCGAGTCATGGCCTTTTAATCTCTCGATCATCGTCTTCTGTGTTGCATTCCTATACTGATGTTCTGTTCAACTCCTTGAGTGCCTTTTTTGATGCTGATTGGGCTGGATGTCCAGATGACCGTCAATCCACGGGCGGATTTGCGATATATCTTGGTTCAAACCTTGTTTCCTGGTCTGCTTGGAAAACAAAAGACTATATCTCGGTCATCTACAAAATCCGAATACAAGGCGTAAGCAGATACGCTTTCTGAATTAACTTGGCTCGAAACTTGGGAGGCAACTCTATGGTGTGATAACTTGGGAGCCATGTATCTGCTGCTAATCCTGTCTTTCATGCCCGAACAAAGCATGTAGAAGTTAACTTTCACTTTGTTCGAGAAAAAGTTGCACAAGGAAAACTATTGGTTCAACTCATTTCAACACATTATCAAATACCCAACGTCTTCACAAAGCCACTTCCTTCTTAGCGCTTTTTACTTTTAAAGTCCAAGCTAAGAGTCGATTCCCAGCGTACTTTTAAAGTCCAAGCTAAGAGTCGATTCCCATCGTTAGCTTGAGGGGGAATATTAGACACATATTTATATTTATATTTCTAGAGGGTGTAGTTTGTAAATGTATCTCCTATTTATATACACATGTATTTTAGCGATTATACACATTATACAAAGATATCTTTTACCAAGTTTGTTAGCAACCCAATTAGTTATCTTTAGTTGGTAATAGTGTTAAGGTTTTGGAGGGGTGGAACTGCTGAACAGAACTCAACCGCTAATTGCATCTATTCGTGGAAAATTAGTCTCGGTAAGGAGATTACACGACGTTGAGGAGTATTCTTCTTTTCCTTTCTATATATCACATGGATTACACCACGTCAAGGAGTATTCCTCCTTTCCTTTCTATATAATACATGCTTTCTGATATCAAGTTTTTTTATATGCTTGGAATTTGATTAAGTTAAAGTTCGGATATGTCGTTTTACAAGTGCATTAGACTAATTCTTCTTTTTATTCCGTACTTGGTGATCCATCCTGAGATAGTCTGAGTCTTTAAGATGTGTCAGCGATACATGAATTAGATGTTATAAACTTAAGCATGCCTGCTTTTTTCTTGAAAAGGCTAATTGCATGCTTTTTCTTGAAATGTTAATTGCTCTTTCTTTTGCCTCCATTATATAGACAAAAGATGGTAGAAATATATAATGCCAATACATTTAGGTGTAGAATTGGTCTTTTAAAACTAAAAAGATATATTGACGTTTGTGGATTGCTAAACCGATTTAGAAAAGCAAAGAAAATAAAAGAATTAACGTATGTCTTTTTTTCATTTAATAATATTGTTTGAATAGATGATGTTTACAACATTTGGAAAACATAAGGCGACACTTTAAAAATACAAGGAATAGAGCAAAAAATATAAGTGAAAAAACCCTCTTTTTTGTCCTTTTATTTATTAAATTGTTCATTTTACATCAAGTAAAAAAGAAACGTGATTATTCCAAGGAAATGTCTTGTCCCCTAAGTCCATTAATTAATAAATAAACGAGAATTACACACCAAAACGCTAATATGAAGATTCTACCTAAGAATATGTACGCAAGAAACGTGACATTTCCGCGTTCCTATATAAACTATTCCTATATACAACCTAAAAAAACAACACATTATTCCAACAAAGTGCCACCATTTTCTTCCATTGATATAACTGAATCATCAGATGCCACGTCATCAATCGACATCTTCGAGATCTCAACACCCGTGAAGTTATCATGATCCCCATTGACCGAAGATTCCGGTGATGCTTCCGGAATCTCCAAAACCGATGCCGGAGATGATTCCGATTCATCATGGGATTGTTGTAGGCTCCAATACATAATGCTGGCTGTCAGCATAAGTATCATCTTCTGATTCACCTGTCAATAAAGACATGTCAAATCCCTAGTGCATTGATGACTTGTACCGTACAACTTGACAAAACTTACCTCCATGATATCTTCGGGCAGCAAGAATATCGAGCACCCGAGCTTTCGGGCAACACTGATTATGTAAGTTGCATTTAGCTTCTTTTCATCATCTATTAAACCAACAAAAAAAAGATGAAATTAAATCATCTAATCCCATTGTTTTTTTTATAATATTTTAACATTATATTTATATAGAAAAATTAATACATACCGCTTTCACCCTTGGTTACAAGGTTCCAGTTGACAACTCGCGGCTCTACTGCACTCAAAAGCTGGAGGAAAAATATGCCACTTGAGAGTTGTTTATCCTGCAAAAATTAAAATTAATTACTATTGGTCCGTATATAACATGGTTTTATTGATAATACAAAAAATTTAAAAATAAAAAAACATCAAATCCGACCTTGAAACTATCTATTTGAGACGTTCTTCCGGTGTTCTTCACTTTTTTGTTTGCCCACTTCAAAATATCGCCGTCTGTTATCTCCTTCCCTTGTGAATGTGATCTCAAGTTTTTTAAAAGTTGAAGCATGTGAAATCTCATCAACTGCCACAAGAAAGCTGGAAAAAAACATAAAAGAAAATAATTAAGTCATGTCCTACCTTGTTCAACCTTTTAAAAGACTGTAATTTTTGTCACACTGACATAAGTATATTACGGTACGGTACAAGTACAAGTACAAGTACAAGTACAGTTACTGGTAACAATAAAAAAACAAACAATTAATGCATGGCATGAAAATGAAAGTGAATAGAAGATTGTGTTACCAAGTATGAGCTTCTTATTTCCCTGAACGAAATCATTTCCGGCTAAATTCACGAGTGAAAATTTCAACTGAGTTCCTATTTTAATAACTTGATTGCAGTTTTCAACTTTTCTAAATGGCATCTTAATAGGAGGTTTTGAGGATTGCTTCCAGTTAACTGATCCTGGAGAAACCTTGTCTAGAACTTCCAAAAGTACCCATCTGTATTTAATTACAAGACACAATCAGCTACTTTATAAAGAAACAATCTTTATTGCCTAAAAACAGTAATGGGCCAGAAAATCTATAAAATGAACGAATTAACTATATAAATTGGTTATAATTTTATTTTTACTCTATTGGGGTGGGGTTCTTTAATATTTAGAGTGAAATAAAGAAAAGCATACCTACTTTCACCAATTTCTCGATTTAGCCAAATAACTATTATTATGATAATCATAGAAAAAGCAATAGTTCGGTGACTAAATCGATAAAATAGTGAAAGTACGTTGTGTTTTCGTGTATTGTCTTTTTTATTTAATCGGTTAACCAGGAAAACAAGTATAATGGCTTAATCCATTACAAATAATAGTCTAGTGACTAAATCCCCATTCCCCACCACGCCTAAAAATAAATAAAAAATAAAAATTGTATCAAGAAAAATTAAACTTACCCGTTTCGGACATCTTCAAACAAGTTATTGACATAAGAAGAAATTCCAAAACTATTAATCCAAAGTCTAAAACATCTTTCTTCTCTAGACATTTGCACATCATCCGTCATCATCTCAGCAAAAGAAATCTTTTTGCTATCAGTCGATAAACCATTCCTGAAAAAAAAAAAAAAAACCACCATCACCAAAATAACAACCTTCTATGTCAAATTAAAAAATGTAAAAAAAAAAAATACTAACGATTACGGGGTGGCTTGAATGTTTGTTTTAAAAGTGATAATCATAAGTAAAAGTAGGTTACTTAAACCCGAAAACTTATCACTTTCAAAACTCACATTCAAAAGCCCGTAATGACAAAAATAATGTAAGAGGTTATTTTTGACCTTTGGTGGAATATTTGTGCAACGAATGCAAGATTTAGATTGGCCGACCCTTCGACTATGTCCTTTGGAGTCAAGTATCTTTTGCAATCCATTTTTTCCGCATGGTCAAGTACCAAATCTGCCCTTTGGACGGGATCTTTGGCATCAAGAGTGGCTGGGCTTCCGTGTTCAGGTGCAAGAACATTTAGTAGGTATGCATACGCTTCTCCATCCTATAAAAATGTAACAAAAATATTGTTGGTGAATTTATGACAGACAAATGTCTGTCATCTTTTATTTATGACTGGGCTTTCAATGACAGACATTTATCAAATGTCGGTCATTAAAGGCCTTTTTCTGGTAGTGGTTGTTTCTTTTTGACTTAATGGACTCAACGGGTAGATTACTTTAGTACTGAATGAAAATCTATTGTACGGATAAATGTTGCATGTTGAAATGTTGTATGAATAAAGAGTTTTTTTTTTTTGGATTGAATGAACTGTCTAAAAGCAGTAATGACCGTTTTACCCTTCTTACAAGCTATATATGGGTGTTTTTTTTTTTTTTTTTTTGCTTAATATGTCGGAGGCTCGAAAAAAGGGGAGAAATTACCTTGAGATCAGATGAGAAATTTGTTACGGGTTTCTTGTAACCTGCTTTCTTAAGATGAAAGTTCATCCATTTTAGTAAGAGTTTTTCGGGTGCTAATCCCATAAGCTCTTCAACATCCTGCAAGACAACATATAAAATATGAATAATCACATAAACCACGTTTGGGTGTTACAAAAAGAAAAAGAAAAAAAAAAGATAACGAAATTTGAATGTTTTTATTTTCTAAAACTAGAGTGGAAATTTACATTGTTGTCCTCCACCAATTCCACAAGCTGGGGTGTCTTCCGAAGGTTGAGATCCGCAAGGAGTTGGATCTAAAAGTGAAGAAAGTGTTACAAGAGGAAGAAAATATGTTAACTAAACAAAAAAAAGATTTTTACTTTCTAAAATGTAATAATTGCAATAAAACACACCTTTATGATTTGAGATATTAGGCCAAGTACCAAATGAGGCTGCAAAACGAAATTTGTAAACATTAAGTTACAAACACTAAGGTTGCATTTGTTACACAGGACAGGACAAGCTTTCTAAAACTATTTTAAAAGACGAGGAGGAGGGCATTCACGTCTTTTTGCATAGACGAATGATCAAAAGCAAATCATGTCCCACCTTTTTTGATGGGACAACAAATTACAAATTTCGTCATATTGACATCAGTCTAAGTCCAATGCAATACAACCTCCTTTATCCAATCTTATGTAACAAATAAATGATTAATGTAACTTCAAATACACCAAATAACTTACTCTTCCTTCAATGAGATCTTGTGTGCCAATATTTACCACCGTACATCCTATAGCTTTAGCTGAATTGAGGCAAAGAGTATGATTTTCGTTTCTTTCCCAAGGGTTGAGTATTTTCTTTGTGTTAATGGCTCTTTCATCTATCGTATTTGGCACGGCAACATTGATAAGTTTACTGCATTATACCATAATAATAAATATCATTAAGACAACCATAAAAGATCCATTATTGCAACAAAGGGACGACTTTGCATACCTCAAAGTTTTTCTTTTTGTAGTTTTAAAAAAACGGTGAAATACATAAAAACACAACATACTTTCATCTTTATATCAAAGCATCCACTTATTTATTTTCTGTAGTGATTAAAACATCATACTAATTTTTTTACCGGTAAAAGAAACCATTTTATCAGGTTGCCATGTTTTGAAAATAGCAAAATAAAGAAAAAGAAACAATGCATGTTCTCCATTTTATCAATTTAGCCTCAGAACTATTACTTTTAACGGTTTTTCTAATAATATTTCGGTTTCTAAATTGCTAAAAAAAAAAAGTTTAGCGACTAAACCGGTAAAAACGGTGAATGTACATTTTTTTTTAAAATGAAAAAAAAAATTTTACATGTTTAAAGAAATTATAACTGTGTAATGACAACAAAAATATAGGTAAGTAGTTAAATCGATAAAAAATTGTTAAAGTACAAGTGTTTTTCTGTAATTTTGCCCGAAAGAAAAAATAAAAAATTGATAAAACAGACCGTGGTTAAATACCATAGAAGAACTCCATCTCTAGCAAGCTCAAACAACGCATTGGTGGCAGGATCAATCGGAAGAAACTGCTTCATAAATGGATCATCTCGAAGATAGCTATTTATATGAGCAACATAAGATTTTTTTTCAGATTCATCAATCGTGTGAAGTAGTGTTGTAGTTGTCGCTTTAAGAAACGAAGATGAATTCTTTGAATCACCCGATTTTGTTACCGCTTTTGATTGTAAAGTTACATAAGCCTGTCGGCACAATGCAATCAGCGATTAAATTACACTTAATTTGAAAAATTAAGAAATAGATGAACAATAAATAATGAAATTACTCTGAGAAATTCTTCAAATTCAACTTCGTTAGTAACAGAACCAGATGAATGTAACACATTCGATATTTCATCCTCTGTAAACATCTCGCTGAAAGGCTTCAATTTCAGAAACAAAGCTGGCAAATCGTCAACAACAACTTGCCCATTTTGATTCTTTAATGCCATAAACTACAGAAACGATAACAACAAACGGTTCCCAAAATCAATCTCTCGCTACAAAGGATGAACAAACGATAATTGAAAAGAGGGGTTAACGTTAATCACCTTGGATTTGAGGCTACGAAGTTGAACTTGAGTGAACTGGCTTTGTAACCAATGATCAGAAACAAGAACACCTTCGAATCGAGACATCGCTTTCTTCCCCAAATTTTACAAACCGAAAACCAATTAAATTCGATTGCCCCACTTAACTTCCTTTCTCTAATAAATTAATCACCAAACAGATAGCGATAGCAAATCGAAATCGAGCCAGTCTTCAATACCCAAAATTTCGATGAAAAACCACATTAACAATAAAGTCAAAATACACGTCAAATCGATAGAATAAACAGTACTACACGAATTATTTGAAGAAGCAAACGTGCAAAGACAAAATATGACACGGTAGGTGGTCGGTAGTCGGTGCGTATTCAAACACCAAATTGAAAACGAATTAGACCCAATAACCTCAATATCGAATTTAACCCAAAAAACAAAAAGCAATACAAACCTGTAGAAAGTAACAAGCGATAATTACTGTTTGATTAACTGATTTCAAGAAGAAGAACAGTTGAAAGGAGTTATGAATTATATACGAGTGTGGAAATTTGATTCAGAAAAGAGAAAAGAGTAGAAGGGTGGGGACATAGGGGCTAAAAGGGAACAAAAAACACAATTCCGCCATGAATGAAGCATGGAAGAGAAGATGAGAGAGCCAGTTAAGAAACGGCTGTATGGGCGCGCCTGTGTTATTTTCATTTTGGATTATTATTTTAATCTTAAATTTTTGTGAATTTAATGAACGGTGTCCCTACTCGCGCGTGGATAGATGCATGTGTACACGCGTCTTGTTGAGTGAAATAGTTGACAAACTAATTTACACCTATAAAATCAACGTCATCAACTCTGCCAACATTCATATGCGGATGAGGCTGAATTATGAAGGAGATTTCATCCATGTTTTGGGTATTATATTCTTTATGAGAATATAGAATAGAATAGTTGAATAAAGAGAGCTTGAATTAGAATTTAAGAATTTATTATAGAACAAGAAGAAGTATTTTTGGGAATACGAAATAATAATGTAGTCTTATGATGTTTTAGAATTTGTTTTAAAAGGTTTTTGAATTTATTTTTTTTTTGTTTTTAAGGACAAATTTTATTTGGCCTGCCTTTAAGGTCACTTCATCCTTTTCAACCGGTTGAATGTTGCTTAGGTGGACAAAAACGAACACATGTGGTTGGTGTGGCAGAGAGTAGTCGCGATCTTGGGGGCTAAGCTTGCCAAGATGGCAGTTGGCCCTGTTAATACCCCTTTTCGCATATTTTGAAGAGAATGTTACCCTACGAAGACAAAAGATTTCCAAGGAAGCTTCATATATATTGTTCACTCTCATCAAGAAATGACAAAGAAAGTTACATTAGTTTCCAGCTCCAACTTGCACCGGCCATCTCAAAACTTCCACCCAGAAGAGATCCTTGGATCCTCGGCCTGCACTTGCGACATCTTGACAATGGAGGTTAACCTCGAAACGGCGAAGATGACTGAGCAACAAGAGCGAAGCGGGGTTAAGGTGGACCCGATGTTACTAAATTTTTGAAGATGCAAGAGGATTTTAGGCGTATAGAGAGGAAGATGAACACGTACAAGTGGTGTTGGATCGACACATGTTGGGCGGATAGGTACCAACAAAAACAACTATACACGTTGACAAATGATCAACACACACACAATTGTCTAGACTAGTGAGAAATACAAAGATAAAGCTGAGAAACACAATGATATAAAGTGGTTCACTCAACAACGAGTCGAGCTGCGTCTACTGTAAGAAACCGAGAGATTTTACATTGATAATATTTCAATATTTTACAAAAGAGATTTTATGGCTACCACCTACATAATGTTCATAATTGAACAATGGACATATCTTCTAGAGGGGAATGTGATGTATTTATAGTAAAATGTGGATGGTTGAATGTGCATGGTCTTAGGCGAGAACGGCATACTTAGGCCTAGAGCACCTAGTTGAATTTATATTCTGTAAAGCAACCACACCTTGCTTCTCATGCTGCCCTAACACATTGAGACTTGTGCCTTATGTGTATTTCCAAGGTACCTCTGACAGCTGAGGTGACAACATCAATACTTGGTCCAATTGAAGACATGTCTTTGGCAAAGACTATGTAACTGTGTGATTATGATTTTGTACTTCTGTCGGATTACACTTCGCTCTTAGAGACAACTCTTCCGTCTGAGAAAACTTTGGGGTTTGAACTGAGCTTCAGTCATAGGACATTGTGGTCTCACCTTCTTCTTTTGCTGGTGCATTCACTTTAGTGACTATAGCCCAAGTCACTGTTGTTAGAGTGAACTACGGTCTGTAGAAGATACTGATGGTTAGCTACCCCTAAACATGACTCTTCAGTCTGGATGAAGTTCTTTCTTCATCACAATTCTTCATTCTGGTAACCTCCTCGGTTTGAGGACCTCTTTGGTAACCGGCATCTGTTGCTGTCTATCTTAGATATCTTGCTTCGTATGCCCAACCAAGGACATGTCGTATGATCCAGACGAGGCACAACTTTCCTCGATCCTGCTGATCTAGATGTATTTGGTTCTAACCAGTTTTTTGATCTACTGAAGAATATTGATGTCATTATGGGTAAGATGCACCTGACTCGTGATACTTCTTCCAACTGTTGATCTGCATTGATCTGCATTGGTTTGTCTGACTGGAGCAAAGAACTTCCTTGACCGAGGACTGAGGATCTGACCAAGACGCAGACCTCAACGACATTGGCTTGTCTTCGCCTCTGTTTTTGTTTGCATTAGACAACTAATCCTCTTCAGTTATCTAGACTTCTCCAGTTCAGATTAGGCTCCATACTTACTCAACAACAGAGTGGTTGTGGTTATTATGGGATGGTTTCTTTTGGGGTTATCGTTTCTGAATGAAATGGTTAGTGGTTGTCGATCAGATTAACTAACGTATTTTGGGTATGTAGACTTACATTATAGTAGGACCTTTTGGTTATTAATATAGGTTAACTGTAATGTTTTGGAAAAACGATAATTTATGTTAAGTGTGTTTGGTTATGAATTTATGTTAAGTGTAATGCTTTGGAAAATTTATAATGGTTAGTTGATTCAGAATGGTCAAAACGGATGCATTGTGTAGGTACGAAATATTGTAGATATATTGCACTTGTGCTTGTAGGCCTTTTTGTCAGAGATAACTAAACAAATAGAAACATATGCATTGTGTAAATAAATAGATACTTATGGATTGTGTTTGTACCAAAATAAGGGAAATGTACTTTGATTGAAGAACAATATAATGGCATTCTACTTTGATTATGTACCAAAATAAGGGCATTATACTTTGATTAAGTGCCAATAAAATGGCATTCTACTTTGATTACATACCAAATCTTTCTTTACTTCAACCCTTTTAGCCAACTTCTTATTAACTATCCTCTCGAATCTTTTTAGTACATGTTTCATATTGCTCGTACTCTCTTGTGTCATCAGTCCAACTAGCACCTCTTGATTTAATGTAATATTTGTTGATTATGTCACAACATCCATCCCAGGTTGAGTAACACCACTGACTAGTTCTGCATCATGCATATTCTGATTTGTCTTATCCCTTTTTTTAACCCTCATATAGGATGGTATTTCCACTTGCTTACATGTAAACTTACTATGGCTAGGCTGCTTAAAAATTCCATAAAGTACTCTTTTTCCCATCTTTGAGACAATATACCTACTTACTCTCTCTGAAGCATCTTTCTTCTTTCTAACGGTTGGCCTACCAGGCATTCTCCTTCTTTTTAAAGGTAAAGGAGGAATGTAATTTGTTGTGAGCCACATATTGCTTCCATTCATACATAGTAAAGGAAACTTGTAAAAATTCTTGTAAAAAGTAGCAATATATAGTAGGTCCACATATGCTTCAATTGTTCGTTTAGTATGATGTTGTTGCCACAAAATGCACAAAACTGTATTCATTGAGTTGTTACAACCTACATGTGCATGTTTGATTCTCCAAGTCCACTACATATGACTCTCCTAAGTTCCTTATTTCAAAATTCTAAAGTCCACTAGGTAGAACATACCAGTACCTACAAATTTCATGAAAGAAGTATTTAATATTGGTACATATGAACATTGAAAACATTATGGATTGTTACCTTTTTTGGATTTTCAATTCATTTATTTTATGTCTTATAGTTAGAAAAATTTGGTATTCAGGCCAAGTACTCCCTTTCATTTTCATTTTATGCAACCTTTCCATGCCATACATTCATATTTTTCAAGCATAGTGATAACTGGTTTTTCCGTAGCTTCAGTAATGACTCTATTAAAGCTTTCTAAGAAACCATTGTAAATAGAATCACATATGCTTCATTGGCCAAGTCTTGGGATCCCTTTCCATAAGGTGCTCATATGCAGCAAGGTTTACATGACTGCATTGAAATGAGGTTCGGTTGTGGACTTGCTTGCTTTCCAAAAAAGGGTTCTTAAAATGTTCCTAGAAAATATCTTTTTAAAGTTTGCATATATATATATATATATATATATATATATATATATATATATATATATATATATATATATATATATATATATATATATATATATATATATATATATATATATATATATATATATATATATATGCGTTGCAAACTGTCTATGTTTTGCTTATGCAAATACTTCATTCATTACCTCTAGTAGAACTTACATACATAGTTACATTGTTTAGTACTTCAATGAGATTAGTAAATGGAATTAAGAGTTGAACCACACCTTATGTTGGCCAATAATCAAAGTGACACTTAGTCGAGATTCAAATTGCATATATTTTGTAAGACTTTCCATGAACCATTACAGTTCTCTTTATTTTCCACACAAACTACACCCTAAGCAATTGGAAAAATCTGATTAATAGCATCCTTTCCAACTACACTCAACAACTCACTAGTACATAAGCCTGTAATAAAACACCCCTCCAGGTTTATGATTCTTTTATGTACATTCTCCAACCTTGTTTCAATCCTTCAAAACATACATAAAACTTGCTGAAATAACTTTTTCCATCTAGCATGCATTTGACATCTACTTTAACATTAGACCCCATATTAGATCTTATAATCTCCTCTCCATACGACGACAAGTTTTCATAGTGTTCTATAATATTACCTTCTATAAGATATAATTCATGCTTTCTTTGCTCTCCTATATTGGCTCATACTAGCCTCTATACCAAATTTTACCTCTTCTCTAAGTAGTCTAACACTCATTTTCTACTTGTGTTAAAAAACCAGTAATGTAATGACTACCAATCCAAGAATAGAAAACAGTTGAACCTAATTTGAAATTTCTAACACAATTGTGCTCAGGTCTAAGACACTTAATTTGGAATGAATAATCTTAACTCATCCATGAAGCTCATAACCTAAATGTGTGATCACCACCATAACATTTTACCAAAACTCTTCTGTTATCATTTTTGTAACATAATTCAAAGCCATTAGCAACAACATAATTTCATAGCATACTTTTCAACTGTTTTAGATTTTCAAACCTCATACCTAATACAGCCTTCTGCTTCTTCTAGTCAACATTTGCATTGAACCGTGTTGCAACCTTTAAGTTGTAATTCATTGTTACCAATCCTAAATTATGGGTCTTTATCACCAATCTAAATTTCTGCTTCATCTTCGGGTACACTTGCAGTGGTAAGAAGTTCATTATCACAACCCATTTCAATTTCATCATGCATTTGGGATGATAATCTCTTATACTATAACTGTTTTCCTCAGGACTAAAAACTTCATCTTTGCCTTCATCAAAATCCAGTCTTGCACATTAACACTTATATGGTCCATGTAGATCGCCAGATCAACTCTATAATGATACAAATTTTGATGAATTCAACATATTTCGTGTCGTCTTAAATCAACCTTAGGTAATTGGAACGTTGATAAACCATAATACAAGTTCTTATACTCATACTGTACAAATTGTTTCAGGAACTCAACACATTACTATAAATACATCGTAGCAAAATCAATGTACTCGAATAAGTGATGCATGCCTTCAGAGTAATAAAAAGGCTTCCCGTTGAACGTCCCTTGGAAGTATAAGTTAACTCTACACTGTGAAACCATCGTAACGACCCCAAACATGATCGAAGATAATAGTTTTAGGGGAAAATCAACAGAAAAAAGGGTTTTCCTATTCATTTGCTATTCAAACCGCCTTCTTTTAGTGTGTTATACGAATGAAAGTTGTGCATATTCACATGGAAGTTGATTAGGACTGATATGGATGTTGAATAGGAGTGACATAGAAGGTGATTTGGGAGCCGACTAGGATGGTTACCGGTTGACCCCTTCGATTTGTGGTCACGGTTGTTTTAAACACTAAAAATATAAAGTTCATGCCCTCAAAAAGAAAAAATAAATAAATTCAATGGCCTTTTAAAACAGATTCTAAAACATCATAGGGCTACAGTGTCATTTTGATTTTTAGAAAATACATTTTTAGATTGTTTTATGTATTAGAGATGCATTTTGAATGATTTTGTACTCGTTTTAAAGTGCAATATATTTAACTCAATTGCTGATAAATTATAACTTAATTTGACACATTATTAGTAAAATGATTAATTTTAATACATTGTAGGGTTATTAGGTAGAATTTGAACAACCATTAAGAAGACTCAATGATTTAGTGCAATTTGGTAAGGTTGTTGCCGATTGAAATTATAATTTTAACCTTCTAACAAAAAACAATGACATTATCAGATTTCAAATGAACGCTTAGCAATCACATTTCAAATGAAATTTCATAAACAATAATACATTATCAAATTTTAGATGACATTTTATAAACAATAACAAGAAAAATATATGATGTTAGATGACATTTCAACAACAATGATACATTTCAGATTTCAGATAACATGTCATAACCAAAACAAGAACAAAATTAGATTTCAGATGATAGAAAAATGTGTTTCAAAACCCTAGCACCAACGGCAGCGGTGGTTTGAAACCTCTCTCTCTCTCTCTCTCTGTAATACCATGTCATTAAATTTGAGAGATTTTGAGTTAATTTTAGTGTAATTAGGATTAGTTAGATTGTTGCACGAGTTTCGGTAGTTAGAATCTCATTTGGATTTCAATACACAAGTTGAGAAGGCAAGATTTGCACAACATCAAGTTGATACAGAGGAGCGTAAAATGGATCGTTACTTGTGGGGTTTAAAAACCCAGATCCGAGAGTTTTTGCCGAGTTCAAGATATACTACCTTTCAACAAGTTGCCGAGGCAGCAAGATCAAGGGAAAGGGAATTACAGAGACAGGAGGAGGAAAGAAGAACTAAAAGAGAAATAGGATGATCCAAGAGAAAATGGGAAGGTAAAGCTGGAGATACTTCTCAGAGGTCTACTACCATAGGTTCTCAATTCCGTGGTGAACCCAAGAAGAATGAGGAGAGATGGTGTAAGAAGTGTAGGCGAAAACACACTGGGGAGTGTTATTCCCGAAACCCTCCATCAGTTTGTTTCCAGTATGGAAAGACGGGACATATGGCTCGCCAGTGTACCGAGAGTCGCCCCGTTTATTTCAATTGTGGGGAGAGCAGGCATATCCGTCCTAATTGCCCGAAGATGAGGTCTGAGCCATAGAGAGATTTTCAAAAGACCGGACGAGGAGGAGGTCGAGATCGAGATGATCGAAAGGATAGGAGTGGCGGTCGCATAAAAACGAGAGCTTTTCAATTAACCATCGATGAGGCTCGAGACCAAACTGATGTTATCACATGTATATTTAGTTTGAACTCTTCTCCAGCATGAATACTTTTTGATTCCGGTGCTTCCGTGTCTTTTATATCGAAGTCCTTTGCTTTTAAACTAAATATTTCATTAGTCGATTTATATGAGAAAATAATAGTAGATGTAGCAGATGGGAGATGTGTTTTTGTAAAGAGTCATTATGAACAGTGTCGGCTTGAGATTTATGGGGTTGCGTACCTTATTGATCTGAAGCTGATCACTAATCATGAGTTTGATGTGATAGTCGGGATGGATTGGATGCATAATAATAGAGGTCAAATATGTGATAGTCAGGATGGATTGGATGGATGATAATAGAGGTCAAGTGGATTGTCATGAGAAAACACTTCAGTAAAAACACTGAGTGGTTCTCGAATTCTGATACGAGGTGAACGACGTTCTCGAAAAGAGTCGATAGTCTCACTTGCAACGGCTCGGAGATATATGGAAAGATGGGGTGAATTGATTATGGCACATGTAATTAGTGCTGAGTCAAAATCTCCTAAAATTGAAGAAGTAGAGGTGGTTAGTGATTATCCCGATATCTTTCCCGATGATCTTCCAAGTTTACCACCGGATCGACAGGTTGAGTTTGTAATCGATGTGATACCGGGGGCGAAGCCGGTAGCTCGACCATCGTATCGATTGGCACCTTCTGAGATGGAAGAATTAAAGAGACAGTTGCAAGAGTTATTGGAACTTGGGTTTATTCATCCGAGTTCATCTCCGTGGGGTGCGCCTATACTCTTTGTGAAAAAGAAAGATGGATCTATGAGAATGTGTATAGATTATCGAGAGCTCAACAAGATCACTATAAATAATCGTTACCCGTTGCCGAGGATCGATGATTTATTTGAACAACTGCATGGGGCCACATATTTTTCAAAGATTGATTTGAGATCCGGCTATCATAAGTTGAGTGTTCAAGAAGTTGATATTCCGAAGACGGCTTTTCGCATGAAGTATGGTCACTATGAGTTCTTAGTCATGCCATTCGGTTTGACTAATGCTCCAGCCGCTTTTATGGATTTGATGAATCGAGTTTTTCGTCCCTTTCTTGATAACTTCGTAATTGTGTCTATTGACGACATCCTAATTTATTCAAAGAGTCGAGATGAGCACAGATTTTATTTGCAACAAATGCTAGATCTTCTCCGTGACGAGAAGTTATATGCAAAATTTTCAAAATGCGAGTTTTGGTTACGGGAAATTCAGTTTCTCGGCCATGTGATAAATAAAGATGGCATAAAGGTGGATCCGGCAAAGATCGAAGCCGTAATGAGTTGGGAGCCGCCAAAGAGTCCGATGGAGGTTCGTAGTTTCTTGGGGATAGCAGGCTATTACCGACGATTCGTTGAAAACTTTTCTCGTATAGCTACACCCTTAACCAAGTTGACCAAGAAGACGGAAAAATTTAGTTGGACTGAGGCGCAACAGTCAGCCTTTTAACAACTACGAGATGGTTTGTGTAAGGCTCCAGTGTTGGCATTACCGCAAGAAGGGGAAGACTTTGTTCTTTACAGCGATGCCTCTCTAAGTGGTCTTGGATGTGTGTTAATGAAAAGAGGACGAGTGATAGCCTATGCCTCTCGACAACTAAAACCACATGAGAAAGCCTACCCGATGCATGATTTAGAATTGGCGGCGATAATTTTTGCATTGAAGATGTGGCGACACTATCTTTATGGCGTGCGACTCCTGGTAAAGCTAATGTGGTGGCGGATGCATTGAGTCGAAATACATGTTCGATCAGAAAGAGTTAAACATGAGGTAGAGACGGTGGATAGATCGGCTAAAAGATTATGATTGTGAGATACTTTACCATCCTGGTAAAGCTAATGTGGTGGCGGATGCATTGAGTCAAAAAGAACCGCCTATTCAAGTCGTATCGGCTCGAATGGGAGTTGTGAGTCGATTACCAGAGATGATACGAAATTGCCAGAGAGAAGCTAATGATTTGAAGAAAGAGAGAATGATTGGTTATGTAGAAAAATTGGAAGAAAATGCACAAGGAATCAAGACTTTCCGAGGGCGAGTTTGGGTTCCGAGGCATGGCGAGACGAGACAAATATTGCTAGATGATGCTCACTGTACCAGATATTTGGTTCACCCTGGTAGTACGCAGATGTATAATACTCTAAAACCATACTACTGGTGGCCCGGTATGAGGCAAGATGTAGGACGCTTTGTGGAGAATTGTTTGACTTGTCTTCAAGTAAAAGCCAATCATCAAAAGCCATATGGAGCAGTTCAACCATTACCAGTACCAATGAAGAAGTGGGATGAAATCACTATGGATTTCATCACAACTCTGCCTCGAACTCCACGAGGATATAATTCAATTTGGGTGATTGTTGGCAGGTTAACAAAGTCGGCTCATTTCATTCTAATCCGAGAAGATTACCAAGTGTCAAAGCTAGCTGAGATTTATACGAGAGAAGTAGTGAGATCACATGGAGTGCCAACTTCAATAATTTCTGATAGAGATAGTCGTTTCAATTCACATTTCTGGCAGAGTTTCCAAAAGCATTTTGGTACTAAAGCCTTATTGAGTACTGCGTATCATCCCCAGACAGATGGACAGTCGGAAATGTTAGGACCGCTACTAGCCCAACCATGCTACCACATATAAGAACAAGGGGGTTCCTTTTTCTAAAACCAATTGGCAATAGAAGGGATTACCCATTGCCTTATATGTTAGCATTTAGTTTCTATTTTTGACCGATGTGGGATTGGGTTTGCACCCAACAATCCTCCCCTCAAACCCAAGTTCCGCCATATTCCGCTTTCTGACCTTGGCCTCCCCTCCAACGACTGTTTATCAGATCCAATCCTTTTCCATACCGCCGATCTACTCTCGGGACATGCTTAACCTGACTGGGCCATCAGGAAGACTTTCGATATAAGGCTTTCCAGGATCAACTTTGTCAGACTGAGGATTACTGGGGATCGCGCCACCTGCGCCGACCACATCATCCGGGCTACAACTATAGCTCTGATACCACCTGTTAGGACCGCTACTAGCCCAACCATGCTACCAAATATAAGAACAAGGGGGTTCCTTTTTCTAAAACCAAAATAGAAGGGATTACCCATTGCCTTATATGTTAGCATTTAGTTTCTATTTTTGACCGATGTGGGATTGGGTTTTGACAACGCCTACTAATATCAAGTATTTTGGGCATTGTTTAGCCGTGTTTTAGTTAATTTACCATTATTAATTGGCTAATATCACTTACTTTTGTGCCAAAGTGCTTGGAAATATTTTTAGTGTAAATGCAGGGGTTTTAGTGCAATTCTGGAGAAGTTGTGGAGCAAAAAAGGCAAAAAGTTGGACCTGACAGAAATACAGGCGCTATCTCTTGAGATAGAGCCGCTATCGACAATAGAGCCGCTATTTCTTGAGATAGCGCCGCTATCTCGCGACCGGATAAAATCTTCGTTTTTGAATTTTAAACTCCGAAAATTCGGGATAAGGTAACACGCACGTAGCGGATTTTGCTTGGCCGCGACGCGGAAACCCTAATTTCGCACAACTATAAATATCGGAGTCCCGTCCGACTTTTCACTCATCCTGGGACGCAAAGGAGGGATCCGAATGCACTATTTCGTCAGTTTTTCAGTGGGAATCAACATTTTGGTTAGTTATTTAGTTTTTCTCTTATTTTATCAACTCGGTATCGAGGTATTCCGCAATCGGGATTTCCATCGATTACTCGATGTTTGTTGAGATTCATAGCTTCTGATTTCAGTAGAATAATTGATAGTTTAGATTTGATATTTGAGTGTTTGGATATTGGTTTGAGGTTTGATTTGGATTTATAAAAGTTAATCATTCGGTTTATGGTTTATTTGCAATTTTCGGTATTTTGGATGTTTGAATGCTTGTTGATGTGTTTGGAACTGTTTGTTGCTTCTAGATTTTGGACTTAGTTTCTGATTTCAGTAAGTAACATTAGTCTAGGATTTGGTTTGGTTTAGTTAGTTCATGTTTGAGTTAGGTTTTGGTATTGGTCTTGGAATTGTGTTTTTAGTTGATTTTTGGAAAAGTAGAAACAATACCGCTGGCTGTAGAGTGATACCACAGTTGGTATACTATCGTCTTGTCCTAACCACGTAACTCCTGCGGATCGACCCTGACTACCGCTATACTAGTGTGTGTTAGGTTTTCTCTTATTTTTTACCGCACGACGACCTAGGCGTGTCAAATTTTGGCGCCGTTGTCGGGGAGTTGTGCGCTTAGGATAGACAGTTAGTGGTATTTTTTTTCTTTTCTTTTGTTGTTGGATTTTTAGTTTTTGATTTTTGGTATGTGTACGTCTTCATAATGGGCGATTACATGTACCCGGATCAATATTTTGAGTATTATGAAAATCCGGCCGACACCTATTACGAGGATGATTGCTTCAATGGATCACCCGATGACAATGGATGGCGGACCGAGGAGTCATCTCAGCTTGAGAATTCTGTAACTTGGGCCCAACTTTGGGTATTCATGTATAACAACTACCATGAGCAGAAGGACCAGGCTGAAGCTCTTGAAAAAGTGCAAGCTTCTTTAGATAGGTTAGAGGAAAGTTGGAAATGTTCACCACATTCGCCAGAACCGGAGGTGAGTGATTTTTATACCAATGATAATGTGTGTGAACTTGCATCACCTGAATATGTGATGGAAGGGCATACACCGTGGGAAAGTCAAGAGACCACTGAGAGGGCCGAAAATGTTGTTGAGGAAGAGGTTGTAGGTGACAATGCTACCTCTGACTCAACAGCTTTTAATGTTTTTGATATTTTTGAAAATGTTGATAATGTCGAGCTGGTGATGAGTAAATCCATACCATCACCAGACGATTTGATTGATGAGGAGGTTGTGGAGGAGGCTGTAAGTGACAGTACAGACCCCAGCCCAACAATTCCTAAAAATTTTGAAAATTTTGAGCATTTTGAAAGTAAGGATCTGGTGATGGGTGACTTTGTACCACCACTAGATCAAACTAGTCGCTCACTCTTGGTCCCGATCCATCTATTGGACGATGATCAAGAAGATGATGCCGACGAGTTGGTCTTTGAAAATAATAAACATGATTTCTTTGGCACTCATGATCCATTCATGAATGGAAAATTAGATGTGATCAATACCATCGATGAGGACATATGGAAGCATCCTGATATGTTGCTTTTCAATCCTAGTCGATTGGAAAATATTTACTGGCATTGCAAGCCAAAATTGCAAACTGAAGATGGCACGTGGTACACTGGCAAAATGAAATCTACAAAACAAATACTGGGGGCAGCGCTAGGCACGCTTCATGTCAAACCCTTGACTTTGAAGAGGTGCAGAAGAAAGGACCGAGCTTGGAGGTTCAAAGCTACTTTCAAGCACTCGCGGGAAATCAACTGGAAACGACAACCGGCAGCAGCAGAGGAACCGGCAAACCATTTGACCCGGGGAAATTGGAGTATGGAATCAACGAAGGAACGGAGGTGACTGAAATTCAGCAGAGTCAAATGGTGTACGACCCACCGTAGCCGCAGAAAGACGGTCCAGCTAAAAGACCGAACAAAGAAGCGCTTTCGGGAGGCAACCCGACATTTCGATAAGTATTTTCTTTTATTTTTATTTTTATTTTTGGTCAAAATACCATTGAGGATGATTATTGTTGAGTGTAATACTGTATGTCCTAAGTGAGGGGTGAGGATGAGTAAGTAGAAAGGAAAACAAAGAAAATTCGGGAGTCGCGCCGCCAACATCACCAATCCGCGACGCGGACCAAGGAGAGACCCGATGTACAGGGGCTTTTCATGCAACCCGCGACGCGGACATCTTGATTTTGCGCCGCGGACCTTCAACCTTGATCGATGAAAACTGGATCTCATAACGTCTACGCGTCGCGGCCTTGACACTTCGGCGTCGCGGAGACCGGGAATCAGCAAGGACAGCAACTCGCAATGTGTAATCTTCTTTTGTATTTTGCAACTTTTATTTTTTTTAATGTGTTTGTTAGTGTGAATAGTATCTATCCAAACTGTGATTGCTGCACCAACTGACGGAGTTGCATAACGCAAGTGTGGGGTCACCGTACCCCTACACTTGTATCATGCCGGCGTGTTTACTGCTGCGCCCCGACTCCCGAATTTCATCATGAATGACGCGAACGATCGACCCTGCTACAGTATGATCCCGATAATCAAGCAATTCGCCGTTCCAAAGGGGTAACTCTTTCTCCATAGTTTTGAAATCATTTTATGTACAACGGGGACGTTGTACGGTTTTAAGTGTGGGGTGTGAACGGTCGAAAGAGTGTTTTTGAAATTTTTGCGGGAAATGATTGATTTTCAAAATTTTAGCAACTTTTTCAAAATTTTTAATAGATTGTAATTTTGAAACGAATAATTTGTGAATGTTATAGCATTAGTATTTTTCGAGAAATACTATGTAATTGTAATCATGCTATTAGTTGAGTCAAATAAGTTGAGTTTTATGAGTTTAGAAGATTGTACTGTTTTAGGATTGGAATTTAGGAATGATTTATCAATCAGTGGCCTTTGTTGTTCGAGCCGGTAGGTCTAAAATGGGTGGGGCTTATGCACCTTGCCACCTAAGATCGTCTGGTCTGGGATGGTATTTCTGAAAGCTCGCTACACGGACAACATCGAAAGTCATGGATAATTCTTTTATGGCCTTTAGAATCTGAATAAGTAAGTACACTTCATTGTGGACAGAAAATTTGTAATCAAGGGTTCTCTAGAAAGCCATGAATTCCAAAAAACATTCCGATTATATTTTCACGAACTATTCCACTCTAACTCAAAGAGCAATAAACTTTGAAACTGAACACAATCAAAAATTGTTTGAGTCTTAGTTAGAATCTATTAAAAACTCTCTTGCTTGGGGACAAGCAAGACACAAGTGTGGGGTGTTTGACAACGCCTACTAATATCAAGTATTTTAGGCATTGTTTAGCCGTGTTTTAGTTAATTTACCATTATTAATTGGCTAATATCACTTACTTTTGTGCCAAAGTGCTTGGAAATGTTTTTAGTGTAAATGCAGGGGTTTTAGTGCAATTCTGGAGAAGTTGTGGAGCGAAAAAGGCAAAAAGTTGGACCTGACAGAAATAGAGGCGCTATCTCTTGAGATAGAGCCGCTATCGACAATAGAGCCGCTATTTCTTGAGATAGCGCCGCTATCTCGCGACCGGATAAAATCTTCGTTTTTGAATTTTAAACTCCGAAAAGTCGGGATAAGGCAACACGCGCGTCGCGGATTTTGCTTGGCCGCGACGCGGAAACCCTAATTTCGCACAATTATAAATACCGGAGTCCCGTCCGACTTTTCACTCATCCTGGGACGCAAAGGAGGGATCCGAAGGCACTATTTTGTCAGTTTTTCAGTGGGAATCAACATTTTGGTTAGTTATTTAGTTTTTCTCTTATTTTATCAACTCGGTATCGAGGTATTCCGCAATCGGGATTTCCATCGATTACTCGATGTTTGTTGAGATTCATAGCTTCTGATTTCAGTAGAATAATTGATAGTTTAGATTTGATATTTGAGTGTTTGGATATTGGTTTGAGGTTTGATTTGGATTTATAAAAGTTAATCATTCGGTTTATGGTTTATTTGCAATTTTCGGTATTTTGGATGTTTGAATGCTTGTTGATGTGTTTGGAACTGTTTGTTGCTTCTAGATTTTGGACTTAGTTTCTGATTTCAGTAAGTAACATTAGTCTAGGATTTGGTTTGGTTTAGTTAGTTCATGTTTGAGTTAGGTTTTGGCATTGGTCTTGGAATTGTGTTTTTAGTCGATTTTTGGAAAAGTAGAAACAATACCGCTGGCTGTAGAGTGACACCACAGTTGGTATACTATCGTCTTGTCCTAACCACGTAACTCCTGCGGATCGACCCTGACTACCGCTATACTAGTGTGTGTTAGGTTTTCTCTTATTTTTGACCGCACGACGACCTAGGCGTGTCAGGTTTGCACCCAACAGGAAAGGATTATACAAACACTTGAAGATATGCTACGAGCCTGCATCATCGATTTTAGAGGCAATTGGGAAGATCATCTTCCTTTAGTAGAGTTTGCTTATAACAACACTTATCATTCCAGTATACAGATGGCACCTTTTGAAGCCTTGTATGGTGCACCGTGTCGAACCCCAACGTGTTGGACAGAGACTGGAGAGAAACCATTGGCGGGACTAGAGATTATAGCCGAGACTGAAGAGAAAATACAAAGCATTCACGAGCATATGCGAGTAGCCCAAAACCGCCAAAAGCAATACGTAGATAAAAGAAGGAAACCATTAGAATTCCATGTCGGAGATATGGTAATGTTGAAGGTGTCCCCATGGAAAGGAATAATCTGATTTGGCAAAAGAGGTAAGTTGAGCCCACGATTTATTGGACCTTTCCGAGTCTTAGAGAGAATTAAGGCAGTTGCATATAAGCTTGAGCTTCCAGACAAGTTGCGGGGTATCCACAATGTTTTTCATGTGTCACATCTTAGAAAAACATTGCATGACCAATCCACTCGAGTGCCTTTAGCCGGAATCCAACTAGATGAGAAATTGAGATATCAAGAGATACCGGAACAAATTCTTGATAGAAAAGTCAAGAAGTTACGAAACAAAGAGATTGGAATAGTAAAAGTACAGTGGCGACATCATAGAGGTACGGATGTCACTTGGGAAGCTGAGGAGGAGATGCAGTCAAAGTGTCCCTTTTTGTTTCAAGAGATTCCAAGGACGGAATCTTTTGAATGGGGTAAGAACTTGTAATACCGTGTTATTAAATTTGAGAGATTTTGAGTTAATTTTAGTGTAATTAGGATTAGTTAGATTGTTGCACGAGTTTGGGTAGTTAGAATCCTATTTGGAAGAAGTTTGAGGTTGAAAAATGCTAAAAAGAGGTTACATGGGTCGTGTTGGAGTTACACGGGTCGTGTAGGAGTCCCTTGTAATGGTTTTGAGCATACCGTGAGTTACACGGGTCGTGTCTTGTTGACACGGGTCGTGCTATGCATGACAAACCCATGTCCAAAGTTATCAGTAACTTACACGGGTCGTGTAAGTTTGCAGACTAAATTCCAAAGTGCATACCGTATGTTACACGGGTCGTGTAACATTAGCACGGGCCGTGTAATCGTGCAGATCTATTTTTAAAGTGGGATTTTATTTCATTTTGGGTTAAAACCCTTTTCGTTTGAAACCTCTCCAAACCCTAGAAAACCCATTCTAAGCCTCCAAAGTCAAGATTAGAGCTTATCTTTCACGAATTGAAGCTAAGGATTTACACTTTGACCTTGAAAGGTAATTCTCCTCGATTTTTACTTCATTTTGACGGTTGGATTGCTCGCTTTGAGATAGTTCCAAGTGGTTTTGATGAACCACCTGCAACAAGCATGAATTAGAGTGAGTTTACTTGGATTAGTGTGTGTAAGGGAGTTCTAATTCGAGAACCAAGCTAGTGAAGTGTTTGTATTGTGTTCCTAGGGTTATATGAGTTAAATTGGTGAAATTGGAAGTTACAACTAGGATAGTATTGCTATCTTTTGATTGTAACCCTCTCTTATGATTCAAATTCTTGATTGTTATCGATATTGAGTATGATTGAGATTGTTGAATATTGAGTTTTGACCCGAGATATTGTGATACAGCTAAGGCTAGACAGGAGCACGATACACGCGATTCAGGAGTTTCACAGAGTAACCCGACAACAGGTGAGTAGTTATTTATTAGATGATTATGCCTTATTATGATGTTGTTTACAGACAAGAAGTAGACTATGTTTTGATTTGGTTGAGTATAGCCAAATTTTGAGAATATGGAATAAAGGGTTATAGTGTGTATATCACATTCGGGACTGAGATAGTCCGTTGAGCTTGATTAAAACAAGATGATGGATGATACAAACCAATTAACCTTAAATTACTCACTGAGCTTTCATAGCTCATAAATTGTTTGTTATTGTTGTTTGTGTTAGGTTTTGGTAGTGGCGATCGGGGGAAGCGTGTCTCAGAAGGATAGTTGGACTTGGACTTGGACTTAGTTTGTTGTTTTGAAATATGTAATTTGACCCGGTTTTTGAATGAGAGTTGTAAATACTAATGCAAATAGTTTAGGACTTAAACTATGTTTTGGTAACAACTTGGTATTACTCGTTTCTTAATTTGAGTTACACCCTTTAATGTTGTTCTAATGTGAGAAGATTAAGGTGTAATTCATTTTTGAGAAACCGGGCGTTACACACACACACACACACACACACTCTCTCTCTCTCTCTCTCTCTCTCTCTCTCTCTCTCTCTCTCTCTCTCTCTCTCTCTCTCTCTCTCTCTCTCTCTCATGTCTTCTAGTTCAGCCCTAGCATACACACACGGAGAAGGCGACAATTGGTTGTGGTAGAGGTGGTAAGGGTGGGGGTTGATGGTAGAGTGGGTGTTTCCCAAGTTTATAGAGAGAGATTGAGGCAAAATGTTGTGTAAAGAGACATGGTGTAATTTCCCAGCCCTTTTAATGATTCAAACGGTTTTTTGAGTTGAACTAGATGTCTGACTGATCTAGAGGCTCAAATTTGACGAATCAATCACTCTTAGTTGTTGAACCATTCAAAGATTGTCTCTAAAGGGAATCATTAATAGGCCGACAATGAAACTATTAGCAAAATATCAAACATCAATCAGCCCTTACGTTTTCCTTATATAGTAGCATACTTGCTTTTCTTTTGTTTTAAACAATGGCCTTTCGTCCACTAAGGTAAAATAATAACATGTTTTGAATTTTCGTCTTCTGTTGGTAGATTGAGTTTTTTTTTATCTGAATTTAATGGTTAACTAGGTTGTAAGAAAGTCAAACAAATTTCTGTCCTAAATTTGATAATACTAGTTAAATATTTTGCTTTAAAACTTTGCTTAAAACAATATGATTTAAAATATATTATTAGTATTATTATTATATGCATTTAACCTTAATATTAAAGTTGAAGGATAGAAAATATAAATAAGATTTACAGTAAAAGTATTTGTGTAATGACTTTTAGCTCAAATTTAAATGGTAAATCCCTAAATGTCACGATTAGACACCGTACCCAATCAGCCTCAATGTCTCATGATTCATGATCCATTGAATTCCTAGAATAATATTATGGTTTAAGCAAACATATAAGAGTCTTTCTTGTCAAATTTAATGTTGGGGTATAAAGGATGGATATGGCCTTGGATTATGATTTTCGTTGCTGTTATTATTAAAGTTAAAAAAAAATTTACATATATAAAAGTTAAAAAGAATTAAAGTGACATAAAATGTGAAACATGTTTTTTTCACATCCGCTCTTCTTAATCGAAAAGATGAAATCTGCCTAAAAAATATAAATATTTGATCTTACATAAGTAATAGTCTACCTATCTATCTTCAACGAGAAATCGTATACCATCGATACCATTAAAAGGAGGTTGCAAGTTCGTGGAACAGTCATGTTTGACTTATAGTCTACGCTAAACTCTCACATGGATCAACATAATTGATAATTCGAGATAAAAATTTTAAACAAGAGTTTTGTATTAAAAAGAAAAAGAAAAAACAATCATATTAATTTTTAATATTATCTTGGTGTTCTTTTTTTTTTTTTTTTGTTTGTGAGAGTTATTTGGTCCGTTTTGAGAGAGATACTGATGTGCAGAGGTTTGAAATGACTCAGACATTGGATATTGTAATTTGTTTAGTGTGACAGTTAATGGTGTGCGACGAGCGGATATTTTGAAAACAGTGTTGTTGTTAAGTCGGATTAGTATATATATATAGTTATATATCTGTTAGAATTTGTACTAATAAATACTATTTTATTATAAATTACTAGTCATTAATGTGTATTATCTGTTTGACAAATTACAAAATGGCTATTCATCGTCATAATTTTATATAATTATTAGAGTTTAATAGGAACTCTAGACTTTTAGCTATAAATAGTGGATGGTCCACAATATACAAAGACGCATAAATATTATATAATCTTGATCCTCGTCATCTTAGATTTCTTAAAAAAATACTAAAAGTCTTTGTTGAGTAAAACTATAATACATTGGTTCTAGCATGTCGTCGAAATTCCACATCAAGAAGACGACATGATCAATGGATCAATGCATGAATTTCTTCCCATCTTGGTGATGCAATAATATGGTTCGATCTATAGTCTATAATATTTTGCTAACAAGTGGTATCAGAGCCGTCATATCTGTTGGATCATTAGATTTAAATTTTCAGTCTATATAAACCTCGAATGGAAACGCGTATAATGAGTTTATTCTTGTTATATGTGATGTGTTTTTCCTATAACAAATTTCCCAAATATGTCCATATAGGTAAGGGTTATTAAGAGTTGTTATACGCGTATAATGAGTTTTTTCTCTATAATTTTTAAAGTTAATTTAAGATAGAAAATTTGGAAATAAAGTTATTTTAAAAAAAACTAGAAATCAAAGCAGAAATTAAAATTCGATTTTGTGAGTATTTTGATGTATGTTACAATTTATTCCCTCTTTTAAAGAAAAATGAAATGTTTTTTTATGTTTAATAAATTTTTTAACTTTAAAATTGATGTGTGTACTTAGAATTTCAAATGGAAATAACTATTTGTCTAGATTAAAATATGGAGTTGTTTTTAATTATTATTTGTTTTTTATAAACGTTTAAGGAAATCAATGAAGCACATGCAATGATCATGTGCTTCCTTGTTGTATTCCGCATGGGAAGTCATATTCGAAAAATTGAAAATGGCTTATCATTGTTAACTTCAACAGTTATGAGTTTTTCAATATGGAGTTGAATGGTAAGCTTAAATAGAATAAAGATATAATACATGCAATGAAGATAAATTATTGGACTAATGCTTACATCATTACTCCAAGAACATATCTTCATCGTACGTCTCACATCTTTATTATATTTAAGCTTACCACACACCTCATTTTTTTGCAAAAAATAAAAATAAAAATAAAAAAAAATCATAATGTTTGATGTTAAGAAATCGAAAACCTTATTTTCCATTTCTGAAATATATCCCTTATCATAAAGAAGCATATTCACACTCATATTTCATCACATTTGTTCATAGATACATGAAGATGAATATAGTTTGGTCTAAGTATATGCATATTTGTGTTGGGGTTCGTACTTGATCATCTACTCCCACACCTCCCAAACCCGAACCCCTGTCCTCTTCGATGATGATCCAAGAAGATGACACCAAAGAAATATGGAATCATCTAACCCACACAAATAAAATCGAAATAGAACCAAAAAATGCAAAGAAAAATAAAAGCAATATGAAGAAAATAAGGAAAACATATATTGCAGCCTTCAAAAGTTAATTGCATTCATCATATAGTTTTCATTTTACAAAATATGACCATCATTACATAAAAGATGGCATTTCTGTCCTAGTTGAATGTGAACATGATTACACAAAAAATGATAACATAAAAGCTGGTTGGAGGGTTTTCCCCAATGTTCTTGGAGAAATGCCATTAGACTATAAAGAGTGATCATGATGACCAACTCTATTACAACTCCATGATGGTGTATTTTGTAGGTGACAGTGACACAAAATGGAAAGATGACCACGTTGAATGTGATTTCCATTTCTTCATATTAAAAACAGAGTTAATCAAGTATGGATATTATGCTATGTGAACTCAGAAAAAGTAAAGCATTGTGATTTTATAGAAGAAATAATCCACTATAATCATGAGAGAAGTCGGGTTAATTAACCAATGCAACTATTATGACATATAGTTTAGACTCAATCTAAAGTTTTTAGTTTATATCTTGTTTTCGTTTTTATATTACACAATGACTCAATCTAAAGTTTTTAGTTTATATTTTGTTTGGTTTTAGGCCTACCTAATTTATCCAACAAATTAAAAAAAAAAAAACACTTGCATTTAAATAAACAGGTCATGTTCGAGTTATTTTCAAGTTGAAACTTTCAACCCTAACTAATCGTGTCGTGTCAACCCATTTAATTAAACGGGTTGAAATCTCTTATCCAAACTCGTTTATTTCGTGTCGAGGTCGTGTCAGTTTTTGCCACCTCTAGTCCTAACCGAACCTGTCCAACCACTTATTTATAAAACAAACAACAAAAATATTTATACATCAACCCAAACCAATAAAAAAGAAAAAATTATCAGATCGCTTAAAATAACATAAGAAGAAACTCAAAAACCATTCAACAACTGTCATTAACCGTAACCAAGCTTTCAGAAAACAGGGCTACACATCTTGCAGAAATCAAAAAGAAAAACAAACATCGCCACAAAGACAAATCAAGAAATTGCAATTGTAACATCAAACTAACCAAAAATTTCCTAAAAAAAGAATACCCACGAAAAAAGAAACCATAAATCTCCAAGAACCAACTTCCATTACAGCCATGAAAACGGTTCCCAATTAGGATTTTGGCCAGTCTTTCTGAATGTCAAAAGTGTAGTTAAGCTCCAAGTAACACTTGTTATCATCATCAACAAACTACAAACAAAATAAAAACGTTAAAAAAAACGAACATATATTCTGACATATTCACTGGGCCGGGCATTTACCTGCCCGGCCCAGTCTGCATACCAAATTTTACCTTGGTTTTTGCAGAGTAAGATCCTCTGGCAAACATGCCCGAAGGGGTAACCTCTTCGGGCATGACATGTGTGTAAGGCTCGGCTTGCGGGCTGAAAGTCCCGAGCATTTCTTTCGAGCTGTCGACTACAAAAAAGAAAACCGAACGGGGTTACGATAACGAGTAAAATGACGAAAATACCCTTGGAGTTAGAAAGAGGGGGTACCCTTGATGCCGGTTTTCCAAACGGTGTTGGTGTATTTTAGGCCGCAAACAATGTCGTTGCTGACCTTGATTGAGAATTTTAGATTGTATTTGCTGCCTTCTTTTAGGGTAAACCAAAGGCCTTTTTGGTTCCCGGATTCAGGGATTTGAAGGACAATATCGTCTCTTCCAGCAGAAATTATTGTAAGGCTTAGAATCTTCACATCTGGTTCTTGTTCTGTTAAAAAAACACGAATGATACCGAATATTATATTAGAAATTGACTTTTTATATGATGACAAATATAGAAATATTGTGATCGAAAATCAATACCATAATGGGAGATGGGGAATTTTAGTTTAAATTTGCGAAAAATGAGGCTATAAATGCAATAGTAATATACTTAACAATTTACTTTTATTTCTTCTTACTTTCACATTTTTTAATTATCGCGTTTTAATTTTTAAAAAAATCTATACAATTATACCAATAGGTAACCTTTTAAATGGGCTACCCCATTGTTATAACGGGTAGATTTTTTTAAGTACGAAGCTCTAATAACTAATAATAAATAATTTGAAATTACAATTTTGTTATAAAAGAAAAAGGTAAAGTACATAAATCGTCCCTACGGTTATCTGAAAATTACAAATTGGGTCCTCGACCTAAACTTTTAACCTTTACAATCTCTTAAAGATTAATTTTGTAAACTTTTTTGTCCCTCTTGTTAGACTGTTTTTTTCCCACTGTTAAAGTCAAGTAAATTGACCATTTTACCCTTACTTAACGAATGACCCATTTTGACCCATTAAGATACAAGATTTACCCTAGATTTTTAGCATAATTACATTCGTTGCCATTAAATCAAATAAAATAAAAAATACCTTCGGCCTGACTGACATCAACGCTTCCAAGAAGCTGTTCTTTCCACCTCCTCAAACTTTCATCATCCTGAAACACCAAAAACACAATCAAAACGACGATTACAAATAATTACGAATAAAAAATCACTAAAAAGCCCTAAAAACGTAAACGAATTCAAAAATTACGAACCTTATCTTTCTCGAGGTGCTCTTTGATGCTAATTTTGGGACCCAAATGTATTTGGGTTTCTTCATCGTCTTCCGTCGCATAACAAGAGGATTCAGATGCATCGTCACGAACTGCAGATCCAGATGGCGGTGCTTCCTTCTTTTCGTCTTTACCATCAGTATCGCCCATTTTTGGTTCACAATCTGACGATAAAATAAACCTTCAATTTTTTAGCATAATGCGAAATCGGTAAAGAGGGGAATTTTCAGATGATAATCTCGAAAAACGACAATCGTTTGAATACCCACGAAAAGAATTAAATTAAGGTGGACACGAGAATTCTGCAATCGCATGAAATTTGAGTAATGGATGTCATGAACTGTGGAAAACTACAAATAGAGGGTACACGAGGCATGAATTTGGACCACGATGAGATAAATATAAAGGGAATTTCAATTGATTTAGACAAAAGTGGTCCATTTTGGTTATATTTTAGGATAATAGTGAATTTTTAAAATTGTTAATATTTGGTTATTTAATTAATTTTTTTGTTTAATTTATCTATTAATCTTTTGAAATTGTTTATATTTAGTCACTAATTTTTTTTTCTTTTCTTGTACATATATGATCATTAAACTTATTTTTTTTACTTATATGACCAATAACTTAATGGTCATTTGTGTATAGAAATAAAACATAATTAACTAAATATGAACAATTTTAAAAAATTCATAGATAAATCAAACACAAAAATAAGTTCAGTGACCAAATATGTGGACAAAAAAAACATAAGTGATTAAATATGTACACTGAACAAAGTTCATTATTCTTACATATCATTATTCCTATATTGATAAAGGATCGAAATATCCGTTTCGATCCGGACCCAATTTGACTGATGTGGATCCAGAATCCTTTATTAGCTTATGCAATTGTAACATAACTATTTTTTTTTTCAAAAACATTACAATAACATTTTTAGTTTTAATTTTATCTATATTGCAAAATACTACAAAAGGATATTTAATTACAATAGAACTAGCTTGTCGACATTGCAACCTAATAATAAACATAAAGGGAAACATCATAAATTGTGGGTTGGTGGAAGAATTGTCGATATACCTCTTTTAATAAAACTGAACCCTACAAGAACCAATTAACACGTTTTAAATATAGAAAAGCATGAAAAAGGAAAATTCAAAGGCAATTCCAATTTCCATCCAATACCCAGAGACATTTGATATAAATGCAATGAATTGTGTCAAGAATTGACCAAAAATAATAAAAGTACAAAATAGAGGGACGACCTCGGTTAATTTATTTGAAATTGAGTTTATTTTGATTATATTATATTGTAAGGATTCAATCAGGTAAAATAAAGAATCTAGCTGAAAACACAATGACCTATAGCTGATAGAATGTTTGATTGCTTACGGTATCCAAAATTGTTTATTTAAAAATATTTGATAATTCATTTAATAGGAAATTGTAATCATATTTAATAATATTAATTACTTTTGAAATATAAATTGTTCTTGAAGTAAACCAACCCACTTCGAATAGTCAAAAACTTTATTTGTGACAACTTTATGACCAACCCACCGGCGACCTATTACCACATATAGTAAAGAGCAAATGCGAATAATGATCGCAAAAGGACACCAAAATACTGATAAAATATTCGCTAAATATATAATCATTATAATGAATAGAAGCTTCCACTTAGGAAAGAATCTACCTAAAAAAACGATAGAAATTTAGAGAAACGATAAAAGAATCTGCAATTCCATGAAATTTATGAATCATGCATTTCATGAACAGTGAAATTTAGAGGTACGCATTAGAGAATTTGGACCATGGATAAGAATTAAACCAAAAAAAAAAAAAAAAAACGCAGTTAAATCGTGGGTTGGTGAAATAATTATCAAAATGCCACTCTTGATCAAAAAGAACCCATGAAGTAATGATGGGTTATACCAAAGAACCCTAAATTAACGAAAAGACTAAGAACAATGAAGAGGGGTATCGAAGCAATAATCCAAAAGCACTCACAAATTCCGACTACTCGAAGAATTTATTTGCAAATGCGAAGGAATGTTACAGATTAATCTCACGTAATCAAAGCTAATTGCCAATAATCGACTAAAACAGAACAAAATTTAGGGTAACCAGCGAAGAATCTGCAATCAATGTCGAATAACTATTAAAAAAAAACAGATTAGATTGTGGATTGGTGAGAATTATGGCGTACCTCTGAGGATCAAAAGTAATGATGGATCACACTAAAGAACCCTTGATTAAGTTAAAAGAATCATGATGAATTTGTTGAGAAGATAGCATCCAGCGAAAGGAATTGGGACAGAATTGGGTGGTTTTTGGGGGAAATTATTGTTTGATTGAAGAGAGAGAGAAAAGGGTAAAAGTTGCTTAATTTAACGGAAAGGGAATGTGGGAAATGGTCGTGTGGTGATCCAAATAAGGCGACAATTAGTCAGATGGATTGGGCAAGAAATATGGTCCCTCAAACGATTGCGATTTTGGAGTGTGATCGGTTTTCCTTTTTTGGGTTTTTGGTCATGATGAGATGGCCGACCAACAAAGACCTACTAGCAATATAATAGTAATCTTCACAAAATTTTATGAATTTGGGATCTTCTTTTTAAATAGAATATATATTTTGAAATGAATGATTGTAAAGAAAATATGTTATAAAGTTATGTTTGGTGGTGTGGAGTAATAAGAAATAAATGAAATAATTCTTTTTCATGTGTTGGTTTTCATTTCATTGGGGGTTTATTTTTTAAGCGAATGGAATTATATATATGCATGTATTTCACGAGTTGATTAAAAAAATATTAAAAAGGAAAGAATAAACGTTAATGATTTCTAAAACAACATTTTTCAGTAGAAAATGTTATAATAAATACATCGATAAAAAGCCTCAAGTCCATCGGTTGCACCACGTTCTTGTTATTGATTCTTTTATTAAAAAGGACCTAACGATTTGCGAGTGAGGCAAACGGCTTTGCACCAAAGTCGATTCCAACCCAAGCAAGCCAGCTTTTTCAAGCATGTCTTATTCCTCAATGCATTTTTGAAAATGGTCACCTTCATTTCTCCTCACGTTTGGTACAACTAATGATGCACAAGCTACACTCCATATACATTTCCTTTGATTTCCTCGCACAATGAAAATTCCCCAGTGGGGAGAAAAGTGAAGGGCCTTCTCTAGGGGGCGGTGTTCCCCATGAGGAAAAAGCATTTCCCCGCACCCTCCACACCAGCCAACCTTAGGGTACAATATAATTTTTTCGAAAAATGTTGAAATGAGAGTTAAAGCTACAAAATAGATCTAATTACCGTAGCATCTTAGCTCTGTCTTTTCTATTACGACAATGTACTTTTAAAATACACCAAATTATAGTAACATCATCTATATACAAAAATAAAAATCTTCATTTTTATAATTTCGTAGATTTTTTAAAGTTCAATATCCTAAGAAGAAGGAAAAAATCAAAATACAATGTTATGTTTATGTAGATATTTGTTAAAAATAAAAGTAAGTTTCTATTTTGGTTTAAAAAGACAAATACATCGATATTTTGGATTAATGATAAAAGTATATTGTTGTTTTAGGTTAAAATTAATGGGTGAATTTCGTGTATACCCTTCTTAAATATCAAAATATCGTATTTACCAGCCTTAAATTTAAATATCGTGTTTGCCCATCTTAACTTCAAAAATATCATATTTACCTAAATTTTAATTTTTAACAGTTTTTTGAATTTTATAATCATTTTTCATATTTAATAATTATCTTAATCTAAAATATATAACTAAACTGACTTGTATGCCCCTAAAGAATAAAACCCTATTTGACATAAAATGAATTGATACTCCATCAAGGTTTGAATTTAGCTTCGTTCTTCTTCAAATTATTCGACCGATTAAATTCCCCTAGTTAGCTGAATTATTTATTAATGTAGTTTGGAAGATAAATATACGGTAGAGGAAGAACTTAAGCGAGCAGATGCAATAGTGTTAACGGGATCCATATCCAGCCAAAACCTCCATCAACTTTCCCTTTCTTAGGTCTTTAACCGGATCCGGATCCATATCCGGCCAAAACCTCCACCAACTTTTCCTATTTTACAGTTTTAACCCCAAATATTTTTTACTATTTTGGTATTCAATCTTTTTTTTACAATTTTTATCTTTTGATTTTAACTTTTTGTAAATTTAAACAAAGTTTTAAATTATATTGCATTGACTCAACTTTTAATCTTTATCCCTATTTTATTTTTCGCTTTTTATATTTTTGACAAAACCTTTAACTTTGTTATGAATTTGTTTTAAACTTTTCTTTTTAATTTTTAAACTTCTTTTAAAAAATTTGATATTTCAGATTCTAACTATACTTTTCATTCAATTAACTTTTAGTTTTATTTATCCAGCTTTTACTCTTACGATTATATTGTTTCAAAATTTACTCTGATAGTATTTAACACAGTCTCCTCCATATAATTTTTGAATTCTTTTTTAACATTTTTGTGTTTTTAATAAAAAAATTTACAAATTTTGTTTACAAACACTGACGCAAAACGCGGGGTGATACCAACTAGTTATTTAACAAATAATATTGCCAAGGACTTCCAGCCTAGCTGGGAAGAGGCACTGAGTTTTACCCACTGTGGGGCGGAGATCAGGGTTCGATTCTTGCAACTAGCAAGATTCCCTGCATCCTGCAGAGCTTAGGCATTAAGGTCCCATTAGTGGTGGTTTTTCCCTTGGAATCCCTATGGGTTTGATCTGCCCTCGGATGATTCGAACCCGGGTCTCCATTGAAATATGTGGAGAGGCTTCCGGTTGATCAACTGCTGTTCCAAAAAAAAAAAAAAAAAAACAAATAATATCGATGTACAATTTAAATTATAAATTACATTTAGCCTATAATTTATGAGCATAATGACCAAAAACAATTGTTATAACAAAGTTTATCGGTTAAAACTTAAAATGATAAAGATGAATTTCTAGATTTAAATAAAAATATATAATTGTATTCTATAAAAGCATTCATTATCATCAACCTCGACTATAGTTTTTTCATTTGTTGTGTCAAAAACATTTCCAATTCATTTCTAGTTTTAGATTTTACTTTATTTTTAAAAGTATTTTTCTTCAACACGATTCCATATCCATTTTGTTTTTGGGTATATGAATATTATTATTACATATATAGAGTAATATTATTCATTTACACCAAAAATAAAATAGAAGTTTCACTTGTCATTTTTAGTCTCCCGTTTTTTATATTTATATATTTTCGAGTTTTAATTTTAAATATAATAATAAATACTTACGATCATGTCATATATTAAATAATATTAGTTATTCTAATTATAAAATTAAGAACTGTGTATTAAATTAATATAAAATTTACATATATATATATTGAAAAAAATAAAGCACGACAACATATTTTTTTTTAAAAACTTACAAAATAGATATATTATGCAATACGGATAACATAATGTAGAATATTATTACAATAAAAATATATAATACTTCTTTGTTTAAGTCTAATAAATAGAAGTGTTACTTTTGACAATGTATGTAAATGAAAGAAAAAAATATATATACTAGGAATATATACATTTTGAGGTAAAAATTATATGAAAAATAAAGTTGGACAGGAGATGAACCATATTTTACACCATTTTTCACCCCAAAAATAGAGTAAAAATGAAGGTGGGATGGAGATGATCTAACTATATTAAACAAAAAGCTATTAACTTCAACTTTCTTTAGCTAATAAATAATAAATTGTTTAAACTAATATTGTTTCCGATAAAATAACAAAGAGAAAAAAAAAATATTGGTTGCTATATGTTGTTGATTGTTTAGCTAAATTTGCTACAATAAAGGACACCAAATGTTGTTGAATTAAACATGGCTAATTTTGACAGCAACAATACACCGATATGAGGTGGTTTTAATTACAGAAATAGGCGTGTTGATTTTGGACAACTAAATGACACAATAATGGCTGCCAAATTGCTGTAAAAATGGTTACTATGGTTCTTGATAATACATGTCTAACCCAAACCCTAGGTCAAAATGAAGCTCAAAACACCAAAAATCATTTGCATGGCTTCAAGAGAGTTTGGGCATGCTCGCTTCTTGGCTTAATAGCTTCAGAAGTGACTTATAAGGGGACTAGATAACTTGGAGTTTCCCCACCTCCGAGAACAACAAGCATAAATGGACCATAAGTGCAAATAATAATCTCTAGCCCCCAGGTAGGGATGAGCATGGGTCGATTTGGGTCGGTTTTGGACCCAAATCGATCAGTTCGGTTTCTGGGTTCTAGAACCCGTCGGTTTCGGTTTCTCTTTGGGTTCGGTTTTGGTTTCTACTTTCGGTTTTGGGTCGATTTCGGTTGAACCTATGGGTTCGTGGGTTTTAGGTTTGAACTCATTTTTCAGCAAGTCTTAACAGCAGATTACAATAAGAACTTGACAACTTGATGATTACAACCTGTAATTGACAACAGATTACAATAAGAGAACTTAGAAATTGTTTAAGAGAGGCAGTAGCTAGCAAACTTATACAAGACAGTAGGCACAAAAATCAAAAATCAAGAAATTTGAAATTGGCAATATCATATGTATAAGTGATAACAACCTGATTTAGGGTTGTCGATTCCGACTGCTTAGTGCTTACAAAAATCACTTACTTGCGTATGCCGTATTATTAGATTTGAATCACAGAAATCAGAAAAATCAAGAAATCTGCGATGGGCGAGTTCCAATTTCCTCCGATTCTGATTGCTTAGTGCTTACAACTTAAATCCCTTACTTACGTATGCCATATTCTTCGATCGGTAAATCACCAAATCTGATTTAGGGTTTAAATTAGAAAGCAAGAGTCGAGAATGACAAAGAAGAGAAAGCATAATGTCGTAATCTTGAAAACGGGAAAAGCCGAAAGGATTCTGATTTTTGAATATATCAAAAAGACAAAAACTAATATATATATATATATATATATATATATATATATATATATATATATATATATATATATATATATATATATATATATATTGTTATAAATTCAGCGTTACCACGACAATTATGAACAAACTAAAAACTAGAATATAGATGAAGAAAGAAAGAAAGCTTGAGAGCTTGGAGAGAGTAGAGAGAGTTTATATCACTTGTGAAAGAGTTGATATGAGATGCATTTTCTTCCTTACATTGATGGTCTATTTATACTACCAAGTCTACTATTCAAATATAGTTGTTTAATTGGTAAATGCAAAGTGATGACAAAGTGATGACATAATGTTGTCATTCACCAATTACTTGTAACACTCCCCCTTGAATAACATCATTCTACATCAGAGTTCAACTTTGAAGTACTGCCTCATTAAAAACCTTGCTAAAGAAAACCCAGTGGGAAAAAACTTTAGCGAAGGGAAAAAGAGTGCAGTGTCTAGTTGACTCCCCCTCATTTAGATATCGAATGACCATTATGTATTGTGTAGATGTCTCATTCCAATACCATGAACATGTTTTCTAAAGATCTTGGTAGGAAGTGCCTTTGTGAAAAGATCTGCTGCATTGTTGCTAGATTAAACATATTTTAGTTCAATCTGTTGATTCTTTATACGCTCTTGAGTGTATTCAAAAAACTTTGGAGGAATATGTTTTGTCCTGTCGCTTTTGATGTACCCTTCTTTCATTTGAGCGACACATGCTGCATTATCTTCATAGATTAAGGTTGGAGATTTATATTTATCAATTCCACAAGAAGTCAGGATAAGTTGTGTCATCGATCTTAACCATGTACATTCTCTACTAGCTTCATTTAGAGCAATTACTTCTGCATGATTTGAAGATGTGGCGACGAGTGTTTGCTTTTGAGAATGCCAAGATATTGCAGTACCTCCATTCATGAATACATATCCAGTTTGAGATCTAGCTTTATGAGGATCAGACAAGTAACCTGCATCTGCATAACCAATCAAGCCTTGTTTTGAACTATTAGGAAAAAATAAACCTAAATCAGTAGTTCCGCGAAGGTATCGTAATATGTGCTTGATTCCATTCCAGTGTCTTTTTGTTGGAGATGAACTAAATCTTGCTAATAGATTTACTGCAAAAGAAATGTCAGGTCTAGTACAATTAGTAAGATACATAAGAGCTCCAATTGCATTAAGATATGGTACTTCTGGACCAAGAATTTCTTCATTTTCCTCACAAGGGCGATATGGATCTTTGTCAATATTTAGTGATCTAACAATCATTGGAGAGCTTAAAGGTTTGGCTTTATCCATATTAAAACGTTTCAAGACCCTTTCTGTATAGTTCGATTGATGGACAAGTATCCCATTTGGCATATGCTCAATCTGTAAACCAAGACAATATTTGGTTTTCCCAAGGTCTTTCATTTCAAATTCTTTCTTTAAAAATTCAATCACTTCAAGGATTTCTTTATTCGTCCCAATAATGTTCAGATCATCAACATAGACGGCTATAATCACATATCCAGATGTTGTTTTCTTAATAAATACACACGGACAAATAGTATTGTTTTTATAGCCTTTGCTTATTAAGTAATCACTTAGACGATTGTACCACATACGTCCAGATTGCTTTAACCCATACAATGATCTTTGCAGTTTGATAGAATACATTTGTTTGGGTTTTGCACTTAATGCTTCTGGCATTTTAAATCCTTCGGGGATTTTCATATATATATATATATATATATATATATATATATATATATATATATCACTGTCAAGTGATCCATATAAGTAAGCAGTAACAACATCCATAAGATGCATATCTAAATTTTCAGAAACTGCTAGACTGATTAAATATCTGAAAGTGATTGCATCCATAACAGGAGAATATGTTTCTTCATAATCGATTCCTGGCCTTTGAGAAAAACCTGAGCAACGAGCCTGGCTTTGTATCTCACAATTTCATTTTTCTCATTTCTTTTTCGTATAAAAATCCATCTGTATCCCAATGGTTTCACAACTCCAGGTGTGAGTATAATAGGTACAAAAACCTTTCTGTTATTGAGAGACGTTAATTCAGCTTGCATGGCCTCTTTCCATTTACCCCAATCCTGCATATTTTGGCATTCAATGACAGATTGTGGTTCTGGATCCTTATTGATAATATTGCATGCAACTGAATAAGAAAATATTATATCTTCTAATTCATATTGGCTCTTTACTATTTTTATATGACCATAATTAATTTCAATCTCCTTATCATTTATTTCCTCAACTGGGGAAGTAATGTTATTTTGTGTTTCTTCATGAACACTTTCATTATGCTCAAACATATTTTCCATTCCTCTTCTTTTTCTAGGATTTGCATCCTTAGAACCAAATGACCTTCCACGCTTCAGGCGTGCTTTGGATTCTTGAGTTACTTTTTTATCAGATTGTCTATCTGGGAGTTCAATTCGAGCTGGAGCGTTAACAGCAGGTGTATATGATTTAGTAACTCTTTTTGTATCAGTAAATGCATCAGGTAATTGATTTGCAACTTCTTGCAAATGTATTATTTTTGAACACCCATCTCACATTCTTATGTACGGGGATCAAGATATGATAAAGAAGGTTCATACCATGAAACATTCTTTTCTTAGGTTTTCATTTCTCCCCCAAGCGTTGGGAAATTTTCTTCATTGAAATGGCAATCAGCAAGACATGCTGTAAACATATCACCTGTCAAAGGTTCAAGATATCTTATTATTGAATTTGTTTCAAAACCAACATATATTCCCAACCTCCTTTGAGGACCCATTTTTGTACGTTGTGGTGGAGCAATAGGAACATATACTGCACTTCCAAAAATTTTAAGGTGGGATATATCTGGTTCTTTTCCAAAAACAAGTTGAAGGGGAGAATGTGTATGATATGCACTTGGTCTCATACGAATCAGTGATGCAGCATGTAAAATTGCATGACCCCATATGGAAACAGGAAGTTTTGTTCTCATTATTAATGGTCTAGCTATTAATTGGAGACGTTTAATCAGTGATTCTGCTAAACCATTTTGAGTGTGTACATGTGCAACTGGATGCTCAACAGTAATTCCTATAGACATACAATAATCATTAAATACTTGAGACGTAAACTCACCTGCATTATCAAGTCTCACTTTATTGATGTTATAATCAGGAAAATGTGCTCTCAGTTTAATAATCTGAGTTAGGAATTTTGCGAATGCCATGTTACGAGTTGATAATAGGAAAACATGAGACCATCTAGTTGATGCATCTATTAAGACCATAAAGTATTTAAATGGTCCAGAAGGTGGATGAATTGGTCCACATATGTCTCCTTGAATTCTTTCTAGAAATCTAGGTGATTCCCTTTCAACTTTCATTGGTGAAGGTCTTGTAATTAATTTCCCAAGGGAACAAGAAATACACGGGTTCTTATTACCTATTTGAGGGAACTTCTGGTCCTTCAATGGATGCCCAAATGTATTTTCAATTATTCGGCGCATCATTGTTAATCCTGGATGGCCCAGCCTGTCATGCCACAAACTAAATATTCTAGGATCACAAAATTTTTCTTTAACCACCAAATTTGACTCAACTATATTTATATATGTAAAATGTAAACCAGAATCAAATTGTGGTAATTTCTCCAATATATGGTTTTCATTTATTATAAACATATATTTCTTGTTTCCTATTGTTTTGGTGAATGTGTCATATCCGTTAAGATATATATCATTAAAACCCAATAAATTTCTATTTGACTTTGGGGAAAATAACGCATTACTGATTACAAACTTCGTACCATTAGGTAACATGAAACAAGCATTTCCTGCTCCTACAATCAAGTCTACAGGACCTGATATTGTATTTATGTGCCCTTTTACGTGTTTTAGTGTGGAAAAATATTTCTTTGTTTTCAAGATGGTGTGTGTGGTACCACAATCAATTATTAAGAGTTCGCTAAGATTTCCTTGGTTTTGTGCTCCAGTTGAACTCATTTTGAACTTAATATAAGAAAAATAAATGATGAGTTATGAACACAATTTTAATAAAAGTGACTCGAAAAAACTTCATTTAGAAAGAAAAACATTACAATAAAAAATTAAAAACATGTTACAAAAGGAAACTAGTTTTCTAGGATGTCTAAATCATTGCAAAAGTCAAGAGTGTTTAGTTCAATGTTTCCTAGATCAACACCATCGATGAGGTTGACTTCTTTCCCCTTTCCTTTAATGGAATCTTGGTAAAGTTTACAAAGATGGGGATCTGTACGACAGGTCCTTGACCAATGACCTGTGCTACCACATCTATAACAAGAACCTCCGGGGTTCTGTGATGTTCCGGCATCATTTCTTTTTTCTTGTGGTTGGACATTATTTCCTTGTGGAGTGTGTTGATTATTGTTTCTTTGACCACGCCCATGGTTATAAGGATGACCGCGTCCACGACCCTGAGTATAACCGCACCCAAAATTTTGGTTTTGGTTAAAATGGTCTCGACCGCGACCACGGCCACGGCCTCGTCCACGACCACGACCACGACCACGACCACGTCCTCGTCCATATGAATTATTTCTTGGTTCATAAGTGATAGTAGCATTTGCTTCAGGAAGTGCTACTGAACCTGTTGGACGGGACTGGTGGTTCTTTATTAGTAGTTCATTATTTTGTTCAGCAACAAGGAGAAGTGTATTAAGCTCAGAATATTTTTTGAGCTTTTGCATACGATATTGTTGTTGCAATGTCATATTCGATGCATGGAATGTGGAGAGAGTTTTCTCCAACATTGAAGCATCAGAAACATCTTCCCCACAAAATTTTAGTTGTGAACATATCCGAAATAATGCGGAATTATAGTCATGTACCTTTTTGAAGTCTTGAAACCTCAACGATAACCATTCAGCCCTAGCACTTGGAAGTATAACTTCCTTTTGGTGGTCAAATCTTTCTTTTAAGCTTTTCCAAAGAGTGCTAGGATCAGTGGTATTGAGGTATTCATACATCAACATTTCATCGATATGTTTGCGAAGGAAAATTATTGCACGTGCTTTATCTTGCGACGTGCACTTATTTTTTTCTTTTATAGTTTCAGATAAATCCATGGACTCAAGATGCATCGTAACATCTATAGTCCAAGGCATGTAGTTCTTTCCGCTGACTTCAAGAGCGGTAAATTCAAGCTTTGCAATGTTTGACATATGGTAGTTCCTAAGAAAAATAAAACTCGTTAAATTTGTTGTTTAAAGGTGGGGATGTGTTTTACTATTTTTATTATAGTTACAAACATAATTAAATAGATGAATCTTCTCAAATTCCTTTTATTTTAAAATTTAAAATTTTATTTTTAATCGGTTGCGCATAAATAAACGTTAGTATATATAAATAGATATCAGAGCATGAATAATAGTTAGTATACATAAATAATTGTTAGTGTGCGTAAATAAACATTAGTTTATATAAATAAGCATTAGTATACATAAATAAATGTTAGTATGCGTAAATAAATGTTAGTTTGCATAAATAAATGTTAGTTGCCGTAAATAAACGTTAGTTTGCATAAATAAACGTTAGTTGCCGTAAATAAACGTTAGTTTGCATAAATAAACGTTAGTATACATAAATAAATGTTAGTTGCATAAATAAAAATTAGTATGCGATAACAAAAGTTAGTTTGCAATAATAAATGTTAATAAAGCGTAAGTAAATTTAGAATAAGAAATGAACTTCGTTAGTAGTCATAACGTCAAGGATAAATAAGAAAAGAAATTTGTTAGTAGTCATAACGTCAAGGATAAATAAGAAAAGAAATTTGTTAGTAGTCATAACTTCGAGAATAAAATGTTGTTTTTTTTTCGTTATCGTTGTTATTATTATTATTATTAATTAACATTCTAGTTTTGATGAAATTACATACCTTGATTAGATCGATGTGTCTTTTAATCGGCTTCGTTAGAGCCTCGTGCTGATAACGTGTTATAAATTCAGCGTTACCACGACAATTATGAACAAACTAAAAACTAGAATATAGATGAAGAAAGAAAGAAAGCTTGAGAGCTTGGAGAGAGTAGAGAGAGTTTATATCACTTGTAAAAGAGTTGATATGAGATGCATTTTCTTCCTTACATTGATGGTCTATTTATACTACCAAGTCTACTATTCAAATATAGTTGTTTAATTGGTAAATGCAAAGTGATGACAAAGTGATGACATAATGTTGTCATTCACCAATTACTTGTAATATATATATATATATATATATATATATATATATATATATATATATATATATATATATATATATATATAGGGTTAGGTTCTTGTGAGAACCCAAAAAACCATGAGATCTTAAGAACTCCTTCTGATTGGTTAGATCACAAAAGGGCATGATTGTCATTTTACAATTCACATTTAATTTTGATTTTTTTTATTTTAGGCAACAACAATAACAACTCCTAAAATCAAGGCTATTAGATTTGCATTTTCAAATTTAAAAAAATTAAATTTTTGTTTTCGTAAAATTTTATAAGATTTTCGTTTTTATTTTTAAATAATTTTTCCGGAATTAGAAAAATATAAAATTTCTGAATTTTTTTTAAAAAAAATGTATTAGTGCATTTGCATGTGTATATATGCATACTTGCATATGCATATATGCATATTTTCACGATTCATATATACATATTCGTATTTTTAATATCTAAATGTAAAAAATGAACAACACATTTTATTATAAACAATAATATACAACTGTTTTGAACAATACATACATAAACTTGAAAAAGTACAACAATATACAACCGTTTTGAATGATATATACAAATTTATTAGAAATAATGAACGTTACATACAAAAAAATATAAAAAATACAACGAAAATTCATGATATCTTCATTTCTCAAATTTTCAAGTTTCATTTCTTCAATTTGCTTGATAAATTCTCCAAAATCTGCAATAACATTAATAAAAATTAATATACATGTATATTAAAAAACATTAAAATAAATACATACATGCATATACGCATATGAACAAATGCACGTCTATTTATGTATATATGCAAATATACATACATGTGCACATGAACAAATTGATATACATATGCATATGTGCACATACGTTTAATACACATATACATATACGTTTTTGCATATATACTCACATTTGAAGAGACATATGCACATATGTGCACATATACACATGCATATACACATATGCACGTATATGCACATATATGTATACATGTGCACATATACACATGCATATACACATATGCACATATATGTATGCATATATGTAAATACGCACACATGTACACAAACAAATAGAAAAAGGAATCCATAAGTACAATGATATAACTCACACATATGCACATATATATACATATTTTTATGTATGCATATATACAAATACGCACAAATGCAAATACACATATGTAAATATGTATACATATGCACATGTGCACATATGCACTTATATACTTGTCATAAATTCTGTTGGTTTGGATCGGTTCGGTTTCTAATGGGTCGGTTTTAGCACAAGAAACTGAAATCGACATTTTTGGTTTCAAAAAATTTAAACCCGAACCACTTGTTTTTGTTTTGTGTTCGGTTTTTCGGTTTTTATCGGTTTCTCGGTTGCCAGGTTCGGTTTTGCTCATCCCTACCACTAGGTCTAAGCATAGAATGCATCAAGTTTGAAACTTTATCACCTACAAAGGTCTAGAACATGGATAAAAGGCTGGATCTAGTATGTAGCTTGCTTCCTTGATCCACCACCTTATCCTTCTTTTTCAAGCAACTCTTTAAAAGCAAGAAAATAGGCTATGATCACAAATGGAGGCTAAGGTTTCATTCTAGAGTTTTTTTAAGGTGGGGGATGATGAAAGAAATATGGCATGAAAGTTAGTGCCCTTAAATAATGATGAATGCCCGAGAAATTAGGGTTTTACACACTAGCGGCGTCGCATCGTGAAGCAAGGCTGGTCGCTCCGTAATCAATCGTGTTCCGTGTGCCCATCAAAAACCCTCCTACGCGGTGGGCCAAAATTTCAAAATTCCTTAGCCATTACCCCATACAGAGAAAACAAACATTATAACTCTCCCCCACTTGGCTTCAATTTCGTCCCCCATTTCCGCATCCGCAATTAGCTCTGGGTAATGCTCACACATATTCTCTTCTGGCTCCCATGTCCACTCGAAAACCTTCCGGTGCTACCTTTGCACCTTCACCAGCCCAATCAACCTGTTACGCAAGGTCTTTGTCTTCATTTCTAGAACTGCAACAGGCCTCTCCACATAATTCTGGCGCTCGTCCACTTGAATGACCTCCAAAGGTACCACGGCCAACTCGTTTGTTATGCACATCCCCAACCGAGAAACCTAAAAGGTGTTGAAATGAGTACATATGAAATGCTGCTTTGCATTATGAAAAGGAGGATTGTTATATTTGTTCTGATATTGATCATTTACTAAAGTGTGCCCAGGTTGGCCTGGTTTTTCTATTAACAACCCAACCCACTACCAGATCAAATGTCTAATTATATAATTAAAGCAATGACGATTGTTGAAGAAGACAACCGCAAAGACTTGGAAACTTGATGAACGTGTATAAGTTCATCCTATAAAATTGAAAGAAAAGCGAGAATGTGTCAAAGATACAGCAAAATGGATTGAGGGTACGTAAGTGGAAATTTCTAAGCTTGTAGAAAAACAAAACCATCTTGAAAATGTTGTAAGAACTAGAGGGGGTTTTATTGAATGTGAAAGTGCAATGTATCCTTTATAATTTCTTGATTTTATGCCGCGAAAATTAAGTTTGTAATGAATATACTTACAACAAAAATAAAATATTGTATCTCTTTAAGGATAACTCCTTTTATGTATGTGTATTAGCCATATGTGAACTACTAATCAAATGAAAGTTAATTTTTTCATTAAAACCATAAAAAAATAAGTTTGATGAACAATGTTGCATTCATTCATAAGAACATACATATTACTGTCTACTCTAAATTAAACTTATATTTAAACTTCAGAATCCTTAAAGAGGCAACTCACCACAATTTCCGTGCACTTCAAATAATTCGATGTAACTTTCAATCAATTCTAACCTAATATCAATGAACTCACTTCGCTCGTCAAGTGTTAATCTCTCTTCGATTTTTTCCATTGAGTTGACATATTGCTAAATATCTTCAGCCATTGCAATCACTAGCATTTGCATATTATAAAACCATAACTTCTCAAAAGTCGGATGGTTGTTACATTTTCATCAAATAACCTAAAGAAAGAAATAAATGCCCTTCCAGATGCATTTTGATTGTTCCTGAACATTTTATTCTTGATGATCTCTTGTGCTCCAGGATTTTCTAGTTTGAAACTTACGAAAATATAAAATATTAAACTTAGGCTGTGTTTGGCGCGCCACAGCTAGCGTATAAACTAACGTTTTTTTCGAGCTTTTTTAGTTTGACATGTTTGGGAATTGAAAAACTAACTTATAAGCTAGCTAACAAGCTATGTTTTTAAAACGCTACTAATAGTAACATTTTGAGTAGCGGTTTCATAATGTTCCAATTTTACCCTTAGAGGGGATATGCTTCCTTTATCCCAAATTATCTACGTTTCCTTTACCCCAAATATTATCTACGCATTCTTTATCCCAAATTGACAATATATCTACGCTTCCTTTATCCTTCATAACTATATTCGAAGGAATGACTCGACAGATATGATTTTCAACATCGTCGAACAACATTTTGATTACATACCTTCAGAAGAACAAAACAATCATTCAATATATAATCATGCGAACATTCGAGAGTCACGTCACGAGATGCGAGAACTTCGTGATAATATTGCGAATATGATATGGGATGTAAGAAATTTATTTTAAAATCTGTAATATTTATTTAGTATTTACTTTAATTTAATTTAATGTATTATGGTTTTTCTTATAATATTGGATTAATTTTGTGGATGTCCTTTTATTTTATTTTACGATTTTCAGCTAGTTTTATCAGTTAGTTTTTACCAAACGTCATTTATTATCAGCTAGTTTTTCAGCTCAGCTAGTTTTTCAGTTAGTCGTTAGTTTTCTAGCTACCGCTAGTTTTTCAGCTAGCAGCTAGTTTTTCAGTTAGTCTGTCAAACATAGTCTTAAGAGACCACTCAGGCCCATATTTCCGGCAATTCCATTTCTAGTTTTTCACATACATTTTTAACACTATCACAACCCATATCTAGCCTATGGGATTCTCGTGACCATCTTTTGGTCAACCCTTTTTTTTTTTTTTTTTTTTTTTGCCAAAACTTTAATAATTATATTAAATAGTTAGCCTATGCCATTTTCTCTAAAACACAAATTTATATGTCATGGTCCAAACATAATGGCTTGACCTCAATATAATCTTTCGGTAGCTTAGATCACAGGGGCAATAGTTTTCTTGCGATCAAATAGCCAGCTTCAACAACCAAGTTTTTGTCGCATCATAAAACTTATAATAATCAAATGACACTTTTCAGTTAAACACTAGAAATATGCATCAATATTGAAATCTTTAACTTGTATTAATCATCAAAACAGATAAAAAAAATTGCAAACTGAAACAATATATCCAACAACTATCAACTACGACAGCTACTATAACCTAACAGAGTGGTCCAAAAAGTGACTCAAACGAGGACTCGCTTTCTCGTCTGTACAAAAGACGTAAATGCCCTCCTCATATTCATTACCAAAAATAACCCTAGAAAGCTTGTCCAGTTCGGTTCAGTCTAGTTCAGTCTGTTATTTAGTTGGGATGATTTTAGCATGAAGAGTCATTCTCATCACTACATGGACCACCAAAAATAGGTCTCATGTACGCGGTATCAAATCTTCTCCAATAAGAATGGATCGTGTACACGGGTCGATCCATTAACATCGATAAATTGTCTTTTGCTCTCGAAAGATTCTCGGAAGCGGATTCTTCCACAGACAACAACGGAAGTGTCATGTCCTCTTTTGGGGAGCCCGGATCACCCGTGTTTCTCACCGCGTTTGAATTTGTAGCCGGAAGTAGATGGTCCACCAGCGGCTTTGTTAAAAAACCAAACACCTAAAATACAAGTCGAACACCGTTACAATTAGAGTAAATTACAGTTTTGGTCCCTGTGGTCTACATTAAATTACAGTTTTGGTCCTAGTTTTAAAAGCACCGGTGATCTCTCTGTGATTTCCAAATCTTTTAAACTTTTGATCCATATGGTTTCCAAATCTTTCACTTTTGGTCTCTGTGATTTACAAAAACGGTAACAGAGGGAGGGACCAAAAATGAAAGATTTGAAAACCACAGGGACCAAAAGTAAAAGATTTGGAAACCAGAGAGACCATCAGTGCAAGATTTTGAAAACTAGGACCAAAACTGTAATTTGGTGTATACCGCAGAAACCAAAAATGTAATTTACTCTTACAGTTAGAGTAAATTACAGTTTTGGTCCCTGTGGTCTACATCAAATTACAGTTTTGGTCCTAGTTTTAAAAATCTTGCACCGGTAATCTCTGTGATTCCAAATCTTTCACTTTTGATCCATATGGTTTCCAAATCTTTCACTTTTGGTCCCTGTGTGGTTTACACAAACGGTAACAAATGGAGGGACCAAAAATGAAATATTTGAAAACCATAAGGACCAAAACTGAAAGATTTGGAAACCACAGGAACCAGAACTGTAATTTACTCTTACAATTAGTTTCCGGTGGTGGTGGTGGTGGTGGTGGTGGGTACTTACAATGGTACTGAAAAGCACGATGACAATTGTGGTGGTGATCATTGTGGCATTGGTTGGATCGAGTGTGACACCAGAGTGAGTAAACTAAAAAATAGTGTGAATTTTAATTATTGGATTAAAAAAATTTGAAATGATAAATTATAAAGAATTTTTTTTAAAAGAAATACCTGTTTGAATGCTAATGCGACAGAGACAGCACCCCTCATTAGACCAGCCCACCAAATTACAAGCTAATAAAACCGGGTTTTGTTGGATAAATGTTTGTTTGCAAAAAGTAAGAAAATAGATTGGTTCATGTGTGTGTTTCTGTGTGTGTGTGTGTGTTTGTATACCTGGTGCTGTTTTGAGATTTTTGTTGACTCGCCTCCACTTCTGTGCATGTAATTTGAAATAATGGAAAGGGGAAAAACAAAAGCGACACGCCCGATTAATATCAAGAGCATCACAGTGCTGTAAAGGCCCATTTTGGTCCAAAAACTGTCCGCAAAAAAAATACAATAAGAGTGTATATGTTAGTTAAAACAAAAGGGTTAATTTCATAAAAACCACTATTGTTTGTTTTTTTTTTTTCGGTTTAACCACCGAGAATTTTTGTCTGGTTTAACCACTGAAAGTTTGCTTTATTTTTTAGAGAAACCAATACATAAAAATTTGGATTCTATAAAAACCATTACTGTTTGATATTTTTGCAGTTTAACCACTCAAACAATTAATTTTTATGATTAAACCATTTAATTAAATATTTTCCAAAAAACTGCCTTTAACTAAAAAAAATTATTCTTCCAAATGGTTTTTGTAACTCATTACTGAAAATAACTAACAATCTTTTTTTTTTTTTTGAAAATAAAAACAAACTTTCAATGGTTAAACTAGAAAAAAATTATTTCGGTATTTAAACCGAAAAAAAACCAAACTATAGTGGTTTTTATGAAATTAACCCTTAAAAAAACACCATTATATGTGTAATTACTTTGTGTTATCTTTTTCTTGTTAAAATGTGTTAAAATTGTTCATTGGTGTAGATTAAATTTATAAAAATGAGAATAGTATTTACCTTAACATGCTCATTTTCCATTTTTCATAGTCAAGAGCATCCATTCCCACATAAAGGAATATAAATGTTTCAGCAATGAAAGAGAATGTGGCAAATGCATACCTGTAATCATACAACTCTAAGAGAAGTAATAATTGAAACCCTAATTGAATTTACTAATTACTTGGTTACTTAAATTTAGAGAAAATTACAGTTTTGGTCCCTGTGCTTTACGCCAAATTACAGTTTTGGTCCTAGTTTTGAAAATCTTACAGTTTTGGTCCCTGTGGTTTCTAAATCTTTCACATGTGGTCCTTATGGTTTCCAAATCTTTCACTTTTGGTCCCTCCCTCTGTTACCATTTGTGTAAACCACATAGACCAAAAATGAAAGATTTGGAAACCATAGGGACCAAAACTGTAAGATTTGGAAACCACAAGGACCACTAGTGCAAGATTTTCAAAACTAGGACCAAAACTGTAATTTGGTGTAAACCACAAGGACCAAAACTGTAATTTACTCAATTTAGAGAAAACTACAGTTTTGGTCCCTGTATTTTACACCAAATTACAGTTTTAGTCCTAGTTTTGAAAATCTTACAGTTTGGTCCCTGTGGTTTTTAAATCTTTCACTTGTGGTCCTTATGGTTTCCAAATCTTTCACTTTTGGTCCCTCCCTCTGTTACCACTTGTGTAAACCACATGGACCAAAAATGAAAGATTTGGAAACCATAGGGACCAAAAGTGAAAGATTTGGAAACCACAAGGACCACTAGTGCAAGATTTTCAAAACAAGGACCAAAACTGTAATTTGGTGTAAACCACAAGGACCAAAACTGTAATTTAATCTTAAATTTATATACAAATGTTAAATGAGGTAAAAAGAATGACTTTTTTTTGTTTACATGTAATGGACCATACATGCCTGGTTGTGATTCTTGAGCTTTCGGTCACATTATGCCATGAATAATGAGACATTAAAACCCCAGCAAAGAAGACTGTAAGAATCCCACTTAGTTCAAATAGCTGCAAAAATTATTACATTAATTTTTAAAATAATTCAAAAAGGAATATTAGAAAAAGTTAAAAAAAAGGTTAATATTACCTCTGCCAACATGTAAGACAAATATGCTACAAGAACCATTAAAGCAATTTCGCGGACACTTGAATGCCTATGAAAGAAATAAAATAATAAATAATGAGTTAAATATTACAGTTTTGGTCCTAGTTTTAAAAATCTTACACTTTTGGTCCCTATAGTTTCTATATCTTTCACTTGTGGTCCCTGTGGTTTCCAAATCTTTCACTTTTGGTCCCTCCCTCTGTTACCATTTGTGTAAACCACATGGACCAAAAATAAAAGATTTGGAAACCACAGGGACCAAAAGTGAAAGATTTAGAAACCGCAGGGACCACTAGTGCAAGATTTTCAAAACTAGGGCCAAAACTGTAATTTGGTGTAAACCACAGGGACCAAAACTGTAATTTAGAGTATTTTACATTTTTGGTCCTTTGGTATATCTAATTTTTGCAATTTTGGTCCTTTTGGAGGCTTTTATAACGTCTTTCATCTATGTACCAAGTAAAAGTGACTGTTTTTCATCCGTGATTAAAGCTGATTTTTACAATTTGACAAAAGAAGTTACAAAAACCTCAAATGAAGAGAAATTTGCAAGAGAGAACTTTTTGGGACCAAAACTGAAAAAACCAGCTACACTCGGGGACCAAAAATGTAATTTTCTCATTTAATTAACTTCCATTTCCAAAAAATGCACAAAATAATATCAACCTGCCAACGTACAAGCCTCTAAGAATGTATGCTGTCACAAGTCCAGCCTGCAGAAAAATAATAAAAATAAGAGTAAATTACATTTTTGGTCCCTGTGGTTTACACCAATTTACAGCTTTGGTCCTAGTTTTAAAAATCTTGCACTGACGGTCCCTGTGGTTTCCAAATCTTTCACTTTTGTCTGTGTGGTTTCTAAATCTTTCACTTTTGGTCCCTCCCTCTGTTTCGTTTGTTTAAACCATAGGGACCAACATTGAAAGATCTGGAAACCACAGGGACCAAAAGTGAAAGATTTGAAAACCACAGGGACCACCGATGCAAGATTTTTAAAACTAGGACCAAAACGGTAATTTGGTGTAAACCACAGGGACCAAAACTGTAATTTACTCTAAAAATAAAGAATCATAAAGCTTGTTCATGTATCATATGTGAAAACCCGGAGATTTTTATTGAATTATTACGATGAAGAAAATGGAAAAAAAAAAAATGGACTAACTGAAACTCCAAGAAGTGTGCTTGTAGTAAATAGATACAAGAAATCCAGAAAGATGCGAAGTGCTGTCTGGCCATTAAGTGTTTCTGCATTGATTTTTTGAACTGCATTGAAGAGTACAACTGATGTTGCATCATTTACAACTCCTTCACCAAAGACTAGGCTGTATAGCAAAGGTGTCTCATCTTGGCTCAAAACCTGCATATAGTAATCAAAATCACCAAACAAATACGGCGTGATCCAACGGAATCGGAATTCGAGATTCCATTCCATTGCATGTTTATTCAATTTAGTTAGATTCCCTCAAATTCCATGTTTGATGGATTTAGCGAATCAAATGCCCCATTGTCTATTGCATTCTAACTAACCTGTAATGTGCATACTGTATCTGTTGAAGAGAAAATGGTCCCAATACCTAAAACAGTAAAATAGTTTATTAGTTTTCTGTCAAACAATCATAGCTCGAAGGTTATAAAAAGAAGAAATCGAGGTTCATACTAAGATACTCGCTGATAGTCAAACCCCCAAACCCTAACTTTGGAAACAGCCACCAGCAACCTACACAAGCACCAAGTACCACATTACAGATTCAAGATAAATTGAAGTGTTCATGTTATCTTCAATACACAGAAATATCAAACATAACATCATTATACCAGCTGCGACTATAGATGTTGATATGAGAACACCTGTGATTCCGAATAACATAATAGGGAAAAAGTTATGGAAGAACTGTTTCTTCTTCACTTGAAAGCTGTTCAGAGTAAGATTAAAAGTTAGTGATTCGTGGAAAGGAGTCGATCTAATTGGATAGAACAAATAGACAGGCACCGACCTTACCCAGCATTGAAGATTATAGGTGGAAGTAGATAAATGAAGAACAGTTCTTCACTGAATCTGAGCAAACGAGAGCTTTTCAACTTGCTTGTGCATAAAATAATCGTTCCAACAACAAATCCCTGTTTGTGTAGTAAGAGATAAAACAGCGAGAAAGAAATGTTTCAGCAACAACATTGAATGACCTCGAATGTTTCAAATTTTGTGGAATTCGTTTTCCTTACAAGTAAGTAGTAACCAGTCAAATTTTAAGATAAGGATGTGAACTATGCAGCTAAAAACATCAGAGTAAACTTCGATCGAGAACGGGAGTAGTTGATTATAACGATCGATGCAAAATCGAGAAGAAAGAGAGAGATATTACGATGAGAATAGCACAGATGGACTCGTTCAACCAAGGATACTCTTCGAGGAAGTGTCCGATGACTAAACATACACAGAGTAGCGCGACGAATAATGTGATCGGAACGACCTGACTATGAGTACTTTCGAGGTTCGTCGCCATATCGGAATAGAATGTCGAATTGTGATTCATCGCTTCCATTTTTCACCGGTTTCTGGATCTCCGGTCACGTCTTCCGTTTTACTGGTTAGAAATTAGGGATACAGAGTCTATGCGACAGAGCCTGTTTTCCCGGAAAATATGGCGTTGGGAAGGGAAACGGCAGTGGGGTGGGTGCATTAGGAATTGACACGTGACGGACGCAGGATGAAAATGGTACACGTGTTTTGAGACACCGCTAACTAATTCTTTTGTCTTTGTAATTTTACAACCAACATTTTGTCATTCTTCTTTATAACTTATAGATATTTTGAGGTTTGAAAGCTTAAGAGGAAGTTTAAGATTTTTTTTTTTTAAATTTAAGAAATGTTTTTTTTAAACTGTAATTTGAATTATAGTGGTTGTAAAATGAGTTTTAAAAAAGATGATTGGATTAGTTATTATGATGAGGAAAATCAATAAGATAAATCATTTTTTAAAAAGTGTTTAGCTTTTTTTGTATATGTAAAATGATAAAAATTCAAAAGTTGTTTCAAAAAGAGGGTTGAGCTTATTAAAACAGGGGTATTATGATTTTTTGATATAAAAAAGTTGTTTTAAAAAGTCATTACTCTTTTTACTTTTCAAAAACTCTTTTTTGAAGGAGTTAATAAGTAAGGGTGAGCATTTGGTCCTCGGAACCGAGAACCGAGGGAACCGAACCGAGATTAGGAACCAAGGGTATTACTTGGTCGGTTCTCGGTACCTTAAATTGCTTAATTCGGGTTTGGTACTTCTTGGGTATGGTCCGGCTTGGTCGGTCGGTTTTGTGGGTTTGGTACCGAGCCCAACTGGAATTTTAAAAGGCAACTACATATAACTACCAAAATAAAAGATTACGTCCATAATACTTTTGTTAATATTGATTCAAAATCTTTGTAGTTCATGAATAATTGTAGTTTGTTTAATGCTCAATTGGAAAGTTAGAACCGAAAATTTTGAAATCAACAATACTTTTGTTAATCTTGCACAAGATTGGAAGTTAAAACCGATCCGTATTTCATGAATAATTGTAGTTTGGTTATTGATCAAAGTTTGATATCCGCTTGTTTGTATCTTAGGATCAACAAACATGCCGACATTTAAAATGAGGTTTAGCTAGTTTAACAATTACCACACATTACGATAAGGTTTAGCTAGAAAAGGTTTCGCTAGTTTCTGTTTTAAGAGAATTATTATAAGTTTATTTTACATATGCACACTGTAACTAACAAACAAAAATATATTTCCATTATTTAGTATGAACATATCGTCTTCTTAACACATTTCAAGGAACCAAAAGTAATTACTTGGTCCTCTCGGTTCTCTCGGTCCCAAGACCAAACCCGGGTACCAAGACCAAAACCGAACCCAAAAACAAACTCTTGGTCCCGCTCGGGTAAAACCCAACCGAACCCACGCAAACCCGACCCCGACCCCGACCCCAAGACCAAGTACACATTTTTGGTCGGTCCTCGGTTCCAGATTTCCCTTAAGCTTGGTCTCGGACCGGCTCGGGTTCGGTCGGGTCGGGTCGGTTCTAGGACCAAGCTCACCCCTATTAATAAGTTGTTTTTCAAAATTGTTTTTATATTTACCAAACATTTTTTTTGACTTATTAGTTTTTTGAAAAATGTCAATAAACCAATAAGTTATTTTAAAAAAGCACTCTCAAACACCCTCTAATATTTGCATTAAGCCGAAGGGTATAAACACAAACACTTCTCGAGTTTATTTTAGGAGAGAAAGATAAAGAAGGAGAAAGAAATATAAGAGAAAATGTGTTATTAAGTTTTTTTTATGGAGAAAAAGGGAATGAAAAGAGAGGAGAAATTGTGTTGGAATTCATTCTTATTTTTTGAACATGTTTCATTTAGGAACTAGACAACTACTTTGTGAAGGGAGGTACCATCTCACTAGTGTCTCAAAGGATTCTAGACAATAACATAATACGTGGTTCTGCAAATTCATATACAATAATGCACAACCCAAGCATACTAACAACATTCATATGCACACTGCACACAAATGCCATAAGTAACGTGTAAACTAAAAGAATAGCTTTATGCTATATAAATAGGAGAAAAGAGTAGCCATATGTTATGTGTGTTCAACAATAGCAATAAGTCATAGTTTTCATAACTTTTTACCAACTATAGAAATAAGTTATAAACTTTCATAGCAATTACCAAAATATACCAACAAATTGCTTATGTAATTTAACCCATTTTATGGTCAAATGTAGCTAACAAACACATCTCCATACTGTTATGTGTTCATTTAATACTTAATCTCCCAATTCTATAATCTTTGATTTTACAATATGTAATTCTTGTTACTTTGCCCATTTACATATATGTCTTCATTATTCCTTTGTATTGCTCCCAAGTTACCAATTTCAATTACTCTTTGCAAAACAAATAAGTTAATGAACATATTTTAAGCATCATTTTTGTTGGCCGATTACTCTTACTTTACAATTTACTTTTCATAGGCTAGCATTTCACTTTCTAACTATAAATATTTCAACATCTTGCATAAGCATGTATCGAAAATAAGATAGCATTATTCTTTCTTATCATCAACACCAAATTCTCATTTCATGCTAATATTTGACTAAATCTGAAGGTCAACCATTAAGTTCCAGATCAAATTCACAGCTTTTACAATTGCTTATGCAAATTCTTAGCTTCATATGAAGAAAGTAACACAAGTCTCAAGCCAATTTCGACATGTATTTAAGAATTCCAAGAAATTTCGTACTTTTTAATTAGGGTTTATAAATTACGTCAAATCAAATTCGCTGCCCTTTGTCTTTCAATATATCAAAACGGTGTATTTTGGACGACAACCAAAAAAACGCATAAATATCTTTCCATTTTAAGCTGTGAAAAAATACGATATTTTTTGTTACAAAACAGGTAAAAACTCATATTCCAACAAGAACATCATCATATATCACATACTTAAAGTTTGTACATAGTTTCATATAAACATATAGAATTGGAGTTTAATAAATTTTCCAAATAATTGATTATAGTAGCTAAATTAGATCGATATGGACAGTTCCTTGAGAAGGTAGAGGTATATACATAGGGGTAACCTCATTAATAAAATGTAATGAAGTATTCATATGGGAATTAGTTATTCGATTTGTTCTTTCTATGCCTTACGAGTTACGTTGCTTAATTTACGTAAATTGTTAAACTTAAGTAGAAGTGGTTCGAAAAGTAAGTGGAGCTTATAGAGATAAATCCATGAGACATAATTACTAAGTTAATTAAATTACAATAAAAAACCACTATCAACTTTGCCTCAGTATAATATACAATTATATATGTTTATAGTAAATCTAGCTATATTATTTTCAGTCTAATATAGAATTATATGATTTCCACCAACACTACTAGGTTTGGCCTAAAGCATTAAGCATGCATTTATTTATTCTCGATTACTAAAAGGATATACCAGAAGTATGGATTTAGTAAATTTTAAAAAAGGTTGGAAATTTGCACAGGTTCCAAATATAGAAGGAGCACTACTGTAATCTCCAACAACTTTCCATTAATAGAAAGTTCCACCGCTGAAATTTTTGTCCTCAAATGGGCCGGGCCAAATTTTGTGGGTCCACCGGCGACCAGGAACGCAACCAATATTCCGCGTTGCAAAATGACATGGCATTGGTCTTTGCGTGTACGTCAGCTTACGACACTGTTGCTGACGCGAGTGTTAGCTGTCCGTTGTCACCCTCCAGCCAAAGCACCGGTTTAAGCATATTTTGGTTCTCATATGAAAAAATGATGTCATTTTATCGACATATCATCTCTACTTCCTTAGGCTTGGGGGAGTGGCCTCGCCATCCCCCTCGCCTTCACCCTCGCTCAGCATCGCCAAGCCACACCGTCTGGATTCGCCCTCGCCCTCGCTGAAGAAGCCTCGCCAATATATCAGCGAACTCGCTATACCAACTATTAGCAACATGACTTGTACCTTTAGCATGAGACTTGTACCTTTTAGCATGGTTTAAACATGCTGACTACTCCCACCAAATTTGGTCAGCATGTGCTAAGCTGATGTGGCATAGTTTAGCATGTTCAGCACATGCTAACCACTCCCCCCAGCCTTATTATACCGTCAATGAAATACCTATCATTCTACATCCTTTAATTATTTATTTTTTGATTTAATTTAATATAACTTAATCTTTTTTTTTTTACTTAATTTAAATACAAACATAAATAAAAATCCTAAGAATTAAAATTTCATTAAAATAAATGGTTAATCATCCATAATGGCAACCAATAAAACAAAATTTACTCATTAGGTCATTGAAGTTTTAATTGTATCTAATAGGACACTAAACTTTCAATTTTTCACTCAAAAGGCTATTGAACTTTCTGTTTTGGTTTTAAAATATCATTATCTTCGATTTTAACCGGTTATACCCCGTTAAAATCGCTTTGAGGAGACCTCGTGACTAGTTGCTGCCCTATGACGAATAGATGAATAGCGGTTGGAGGCAGATTAGGCATCAAAGAAGGAGAGTCGAAGGGATGTGGTTGAGGTGGTACGACTATGGTGAGATAGTAGATAGGCCTTGAACTTGGTCGAGGTGGTACAGTGGTGGATGAGTTGATGAAAATGGTATGAGCCTGTTTGGCGGAGACGAATGTGTCGTCGGAACTAGAAAACGGTGGTTAAAATCGGAGACAATGATTGTTTTAAAACCAAAATTGAAAGTTCAGTGACCTATTAGGTACAATTAAAACTTCAGTGACCTAATGAGTAAAATTTGTATTATTGGTTGCCATTATGCATCATTAACCCTAAAATAAATAAACATTACAAATCCTAAAAATAAAAACTACAAATCCTAAAAATAAAAATTACAAATCCTAAAAATTAAAATTACAATTCCTAAAAATAAAAATTACGGTTCCGAAGGATTATTTTGGTTATTGCACGCGTATTTTTTGCGAATTTCTTGTTTGATTTGGCGGATCATTTCGAGGTCGGCGGGTTCGACGTCGTATGTAGTCATGCGCAAAATGTTCATGTCAGCTACGAGTTCTTGTTTGCGAGCCGCTTCCTCTTTAATGCGGAGTTTTTCTTTTTGAACTTGGAAGTGTTCGTCCAACGTCGATTTAAAATAAGCAAACTCGTCCGCATCGGATACGTTTTTACCCGAAGACGAGGCCGCTCGCTTTCCTTTATCTCTCCCTTGTGGTCGTCGAAGTGGTTGTTCGGGTTCCGGTTCGTTTTCTTCAAAGTCGTCGTTTAGATCGAACTCGGTACGCCCGTCGGATTGTTGGGTTTGCTCGTTTGACTCGGATGTTCTCGAGCGTTTGTTGGATCCCGATGATTGTGTAAGAACATCCGGTTTCAACGCCCATTTTTGGCCCGTTCTTAAGATTTCTCATGCCTTCATATGTGTAAACGCTCGATTGCCGTGTTGTTGGCGGTATTGTTGAAGTGCGGTGTTCAACACATCGAAATCGCTCCAGCCACTTTTTTGCATTTTGGAAAGGTTATTGAAAATACCGTTGAAACTCGTACACGACGCTCGTAAATCGCGCCACTTACTAGAAACACCGTCGGTTTTTCGGTACACACCTCTTCCCATGCTCTCATGAAAATGATCTAAAATCCAATTCCATAAAGTCTCCCCGGTTTGGTTTGTCCCGATCAAAGCGTCCTGAGAAATCGCGAGCCAAGACCCCGCCAACGCCGCTTCTTTGTCTTCCTTCCAAATCCGTTGACCCCTTTGAGCCGTGGTGACTTTTTTTGCCTCTTCGTTGCGGTTCCACCTCTACTTGCGGTTGCGTTTCCGGTACCGGTTCCGGCGGTGGCTCGAGGGACGCTTGTTGTGTTTCTTGTTGTTATTGTGAATGTTGGAAAAAAATTAGATCATTGAAAAAAGTAATGACCCAATTTTTTTTTTATCATTGTTTCATTATAAAAAAAATAATGATCCAAAAAGTTTTTTTCGAATCTTTTTTCTCCAATATAATACTATGATCCATTTTATTTTTTTTATTTTTTTTCAATTTTTTTAAGGTGTCCTCACGAGTCCTCACCCGATCGGCTTTATATATATATATATATATATATATATATATATATATATATATATATATATATATATATATATATATATATATATATATATATATATATATATATATATATATATATATATATATATATATATATATATATATATTAAAACCCTACTTATTGTGTGGCTATAGGAGTTAATATGGATCACTGATTGGTTTAATTTTTAAGGGAGTTGATCCATACACAAAAACAATTGTCATAGACAACAATAACAAGTTTTTTATGCATATTGTACAACTCATCTAAAGCATAAATTTTTGGCCAAATTTTAATGGCTCTGATTAATCCAATAATTAACTAATTAAGGGGAAATCAAGAAGTTTCTAAATAAGATTTAAATTAAATAGAAAGTAATATAATCTAAATTAGGTTATGGAGATAATCACATATATTCAGTTAGTATACTTCAATCTTATTCTATGTGTGTATTCGTGAATAAAATTTACACGCATCATAATAGCCGATTTTTGAAGAATTGAAACATCTTAATAAAAGATTAATCCTCTTTTGCGAATAAGAATAATGACAATCAAAACAATTTTGAAGCAATAAGTTCAGAAGAAGGCGAAATTTTCAATTATGAAGAATCTGATACAATGGTTTATTTTAACTACGATGAAGGTGAAAATAGTAAGTTCAGAAGAAGGTGAAATTTTCAATTATTATGAATTAAGGCGTTTCAGTAAAAATATATTTTATTCTGTTAGAATGAGACTAACATTAGTTCTTTAAAAATGTGGTTTTCATTATAATATGGAAATAACGATCAGTTCGATCACAATTATAACTTTATTATATTATTATAGTAGAATTCTTGTTAATAGACAATGTTTATTGTCCCACATGTGGAACAATATATTATGTACCACAAATGATTTTCTTATTATGTAAGTATAAAGGTTTTATCAAATTAGGTACTAATGGTTAATTCAATCAAAATGATATTGTTTTACGTCATTATGATAGAATCGATGTTACCATAACTATCCATATTTGTGGAATAGGTTGTATTGTGTTCCATCTGTATGTGATAATATGTTTTAAATGTCAATTGACAATTTTTTATTATCCTACAGATGGAACAATATATTATCAAGTATTATAGGATATGATTCCAACAAAATTGTTGAGGAGGAGATTCCATAAGAATGACAATGATTTACATGCAGATAAGACTGCAATTGAAATATTTATTACAGTTGATCATTGAGTGTTGTATTTGAGTCATGATCCTGTCAAGCTACAAGAATATCTTGATGAAGAGAATAAATTGAAAAGGGAATACATTGATGATTTTCCAATGCAAGAGATAACCAACAAAAATTCAAACTATGAGAAGATGTTAGGTGTTAGAGTTTTAGAAGTTATAGATATTGAAAATCGATCTAATATCTGCAACAAAGGATGTGGTAGTCGTGACAAGAGATTGAAGAGTAAAAAAGAGATGATGGTAATCGAAAGCTCGAAACCAAAGAGAGAATGTAAAGACTTAAAATGTAAAATAATTTAATAGAGTCGAGTTAATCGGGTTAAAGTGTTTTATATTAGTGGAAAGACTTAAAATGTAAAATGGATTAATATTGTGCCATTTTAGTAAATGAGTTACTTGTGTAGTGGCTTAAAATATAAAATTGTAGAAAAACATTTAATTTCAATTTCAAAGCATTGATAGTACTCTACGAGCATATACACAAATGTCATATTTTACTTTCTATTTTTTACCGTATATGTGGAAGCTTTAGTATTTAATGCAGAAGGCTTAGAGTAGAAAAAACGAGTCCGATGAAGACGATGAGAATACAATTTCCTATTGAACGAGTTGTATCTTGTTTGTATCGAGCTTTTTGACACCCCTACACCATGGTGTGAAACACCATCCCTCCCTAATCGTGATGTGGTGCAAGGTGGATTCGGCCACGCTAAACTACGGGAATAAGGTATAAAAATTACCGATGACATTAAAGAAAATTAAATTACATTTATAACCCTATAAATACCATTATTTTAAATCATTTTACACACATCAAATTTTCTTCTTTCACACACGAAAAAAGCTAGTGTGTTATTCTATAAAATGGATAAACATTCATCTTTATCGGACAAGAAATTATTGGTGACGACTATCATTCATTTAACATCAGTCATCTGAGCGCAACAAACACAACCGCGGGTTCCGAGAACGGGAATGGCAGCAAAAAACAAAGATCGCGAAGCTTTGCCCAACCGTTTAGTACACGATTACTTTATCGGTAATTGTGTATATAACGCTACGGATTTCAAACAATGGTTTCAGTTGACTAGAAATTTATTTCTACGGATAGTGAACAACTTCGAAAGTAATTATGAATTGTTTTGGTTATGATGGGATAGTAGAGGTCAAAGGGGATTCACGCCATTACACAAGTGCACAGCCGCTATTCGTCTAATGGCATTTGGTATCTCCGTTGATTCTATTGATGATTATTTACATATTTTGGATAGAATTGCATGTGAATGTTTGTATAGATTTTCTAAGTATGTTATCGAATTTACAACGATATATACTTACGAAAACCTAGATATAGTGATGTTGAACAATTGTATGCGCCACATCAAGCCCAACATGCTTTGCATGTAATGTTAGGGAGAATCAATTGTACGCATTGAGATTGAGAAAATTGTCCGACTGTGTGGAGAAGGCGATACACATGCGATGAGCACATGGGGTGCCATCATTGATACTTGAAGCAGTTGCATCAAATGATCTATAGATATGACATGGATACTTTGGTGTCTTGGGGTCTAACAATGACCTCAACGTTTTGAATAAGTCGCCTATCTTTAATGATATTCTACAACGTTTTGCATCAAACATAATTTACACTTGTATCATATTACATAATATGATTATTGAAAAAAAGGGCGTGCTATTGCTATGTATTTTTCAGAACACAACCTTAATCTGTCTCAACATAATTCACACTCGGTTCCGAAGAATATTATTTGAAGCACACAACAATTTACGAGACGATTTGACGGAGCACGTATATAACGCTTGATATTTCAACGAAAAAGATGACGAAGACTAGTTTTTAATTATGTGTTTTGTTATTTTTATGTTTTATTTTAATGTAATATTATTTTATAAAATTTTATGTTTAAGATTTTAATTTTGTTTTAAACAAATTAATTGATGAGGTGAAAATTATTTGAAGCATGGTGTGATGTATTTTCGAGAATGTGTGGTGAAATATGATGTTAAACTCATGTGTCATTTTTTTTTGGCATGGTGTATATTTACCGTACCAATAGCATGGCTTCACCAGCCAAGCAGAACAAAGCTGGAGAAGCTCGGCTTGTGTACACCAAAATTAACTTTTATTCAACTTAATGCGTTTTTTTAGCATGAATACAACGTCAATTTGTATCAACTCCTGTCAATTTGTCTCTCTTCTCTTTCTTCTCTCACTACCCGGAAACGTCGATTCCTACCGTTCCAAGAAGCCTCAGAAGTTCAGTTAACCTCCGGTGTAGAGATGCCGGCAATGTGGAAACTCCGGTGGCTACTCAATATATTGCTATTCATCTGTTCGGTATCGTCGACGAATTCCCGGGGATCTAGCAACAGAAATAGCAAATGGAATACGTTAAGCGGTATAGTGCTATTGCAACTACTTCTATGCGATTCTCATTATCTAATGATTCCCAAATTTCGAAATAACATTTTGAAAACAAAACTTGGCATGCAATCAAATAAACGAAACTTGGAGATTATATTGTAATTATGTGTTTTAGTTCCAAGATAAAACATCGAATGTAAGAAGGCATCATGAATCGGTTAATTTTCTGGAAATCAGTCGTGAAATTGTGTTCTTCTTGTGCTTCAACAACAATCAGTTTCGAACGTCTAGGTATAATAATCAAACGGAGGAAAATTACTGAGAAAATTGTACAATGTTCCTGTTTTTAATCAATTCATCGTCTTACTAACCAATCATGTAATCCTGATTATTCAACTCGCAATAATGCGTTTCAAAATCAAATCAAAATTGGTCAAATTGACTAAATTCTGTACCGATTTAGCATGTTCTTAAACTTCATATCCCTATATTTTGCAGGAAATCGCCCATTAGTCATAGCACGCGGTGGATTTTCAGGATTATTTCCAGACTCGAGTGAAGATGCTTACAAATTTGCGGATATGGTTAGCGTTCCTGATTTGATCTTCTGGTGCGATGTACAATTGACTAAAGATGCACATGGAATCTGCTTTCCGGATCTTAATCTGGATAATGGTTCTACAATTAGGTCAGGTTTTGATAAGAGAGCGAAAACATACCCTGTCAATGGCGTACCTACAACAGGATGGTTTTCTGTGGACTTCTCTCTCGATGAACTACAATCTGTCTTCTGTAAGTTAAATTAATGGTAATAAACACTTCATGTTATCATCTTTAGAAACTAATGGTTATTTTTTGCATTGAATAGTAACACAGAACGTTTTGTCACGAACTCCATATCTTGATGGCTTGTTCCCCATTCGTACTGTAGATGAAGTTGGTGAACTGAGAGAGGGAAGATTCTGGTTGAATATCCAGGTGAATTTTACTTTTTATATTATAAAAAAGAGCAAATTACGTTAAAAAAAACACTTTATTTTATTAATTTTTTGGGTTTAACCATCAATTTTTATTTTGTTCTAATAAAACCACCAATTTTTGGAAAAAAACTTTAACCCGACCAGGCGACCATTATGACCTAAAGAAGACGGTAACTTTGGTTTCAATGAATTTTTTACCAAAAAATTGTGGTTTTTTCTGAATCTTATAAAAATTGGTGGTTAAACAGGATTTTTGGCAAAATATAGTATTATTTCCGTAATTAACCCTAGATTATATTTACACTTTATTTTATATGATTACGAAAAAAAACAATATATTTTATCATTTTTTTCTAGTTTAATCATCAAATTTTTATTTGTTTAATAAAACCACCAATTTTTTTTTTTTTTAAATTTAACCCGACCATTATGACGTAAAGAAGTTGGTAACTTTGGTTTCAATGAACTTTTTACCAAAAAATTGTGATTTTTTCCGAATCTTATAAAAATTGGTTGTTAAACCGAATTTTTGGCAAAATATAGTACTTTTCCGTAATTCACCCTAGATAATATTTATACTTTAATTTATATAATTACGAAAAAACACTATATTTTATCACTTTTTCTGGTTTAACCATCAATTTTCATTTGTGTAATAAAACCACCAATTTTAAAAAAAAAAAAATTAACCTGACCATTATAACATAAACAAACTGGTAACAATGACTTCAATGAAAATTTTTACCAAAAAATTAACGGTTTTTTCTGAATCTTATAAAAATTGGTGGTTAAATCGAGTTTTGGCGATATACAGTGCTTTTTTACGTAATTAACCCTATTAAAAATCAACTATTTTTGCTGACCTTCTTTTATATATCCTTTTTCAGCATGATGAGTTTTTCAGCCAACATAATTTGAGTATGAAAAACTTTGTGATTTCTTATTCCAAAAGTCACATTATTAATTACATATCATCACCAGAGGTCGAATTTCTAAAAAGCCTTGTTCCAACCTTCAAATCAAACTCCACAAACCTAATTTTCAGATTTCTAGAAGCCGAGAAGATCGAACCTTCAACCAATCAAACATACGGTTCTCTCGTGAAAAATCTTACTTTTATCAAAACATTCGCTTCTGGTATTTTGGTTCCTAAATCATACATATGGCCCGTTGATAGTGAATTCTATTTACAACCGTCTACCTCGTTAGTGTTGGATGCTCATAACGAGGGTTTAGATGTTTTCGGGTCGGGTTTCATGAATGACGTTCAACTTTCGTATAATTACAGTTATGACCCTGTAGAAGAGTATTTGTATTTTGTGGATAATGGGAGATTTTGTGTGGATGGTGTGCTTTCTGACAATCCCGTGACTCCTTCAGCGGCTTTTAGTAAGTTTGGAAACCTTTAAATCTCATTATATGCAACATACAAATACAAAGCAATTTTCGCTGTGCATTTTAAAAAACTAATTCATTTTTCCAAATAATATAATTTATGATTTTCCATGTTTTTATTCTTTTTCCAGAAGCTAATATTTCTGTAATGTTGCAGGTTGCTTTTCTCACATTGGAAAAAATCATTCACAGCCAGGTCTGTTATTTTAAACGTTACTTATTATCAACTGTATACAATTACTATACAATTTTAGGAATTCGTGTATTATTTACAGAAATGGTCCCTGTATTTTGGAAAGTTACAGAAATCGTCCCTTCCTAATAGCGAACTATACAGAAATTGTCCCTCAGTTTCGTAAAACTACAGAAATGGTCCCTGTGTTTAATAAAATTACAAAAAAGGTCCCTGCCTAATAGCATAATTACAGAAATGGTCCCTGTGTTTCACAAAATTTCAATAATGGTCCCTGCCTAATGGTGAAATTACAGAAATGGTCCCTTCCTAATAGCGAACTTTACAGAAATTGTCCCTCTGTTTCATAAAAACTGCAGAAATGGTCCCTATGTTTAATAAAATTACAAAAAGGTTCCCGCCTAATAGCAGAATTACAGAAACGGTCCCTGTGTTTCACAAAATTTTAGTAATGGTCCCTGCCTAATGGTGAAATTACAGAAATGGTCCCTTCCTAATAGCGAACTTTACAGAAATTGTCCCTCTGTTTCATAAAAACTGCAGAAATGGTCCCTATGTTTAATAAAATTACAAAAAGGTCCCCGCCTGATAGCAGAATTGCAGAAATGGTCCCTGTGTTGCACAAAATTTCAGTAATGGTACCTTCCTAATGGTGAAATTACAGAAATGGTCCCTTCCTAATAGCGAACTTTACAGAAATGTCCCTCCGTTTCATAAAACTACAGAAATGGTCCCTGTGTTTAATAAAATTACAAAAAAGGTCCCCGCCTAATAGCATAATTACAGAAACGGTCCCTGTGTTTCACAAAATTTCAGAAATGATCCCTGCCTAATGGTGAAATTACAGAAATAGTCCCTATGTTTAACAAAATCACAGAAATAGCAAAATTACAGGAATAGTCCCCATGTTTCACAGAAATTACAGAGACGGACCTTATGTAAGAACACCATTACAGAAATGATGTCGAAAATATAGTAATAATAAACTCACCGCAACGCGCGTACCATCACATTAGTTCTAACACAATCATTTAGCAGTTTATATCTTTTAATCAAATAATTAATAAATTATTACTTTTTTACTTGTTCCAGCAAACCCTCTAATTATCTCATTTGAAGGCGCAAGTGGAGATTTCCCTGGCTGTACCGATTCAGCCTATAAAAAAGCCGTTTCAGATGGTGCAGATATTATCGACTGCCCTGTTCAAATTACAAGTGACGGAATACCTTTTTGCTTAGGTGAAATAAACCTTCTCTATAGAACAACAATCGCTGTGTCAAAATTTAGCAACCTTTCATCAACGGTTCCCGAACTTCAATCCGGTAACGGAATATACACCTTCAAACTCACATGGACCCAAATTAAAAGCTTGACACGTAAGCATCCATTCACCACTTTTTTAACCATAAAAAAGAGTTAATTATAATTATCTGAACCCTAACCATAATTGAAATTTTATTATTTTGATTTTCTATGTTATGTTTTTAGCCGCAATTAACAGCCCGTTTAGTAACGAGACATTATTTCGCAACCCGAAGTTTAAAAATGATGGAAACTTTATGACGTTGTCTAACTTTTTGGACTTTGCAAGTACGGCCACTTCTCTTTCCGGTGTCCTTATCAACATAAAGGCGAGTATCGAGTATCGGTTTTTCTTGTACATTTTCCATATCGAAAATTTTGTTTATTTCATACTTCACGTTACGTAAATTTTTGTAACGTAACTCCCAGAATGCAGCGTACCTCGCAAATGATCAAGGATTAAGCGTAACGGACGCTGTTATGGACGTATTGGATAAATCTAGTTACAGTAAGAACAAAACCAAAAAGATATTGATTCAGTCGTCTGAGATGAAAGTACTGAAATCATTCAAGGAAAGAAATAAAAACGTTGAGCTTGTTTATGAGGTTGATGAAAACATCCGTGATGTCGAAAACTCGACCATCTTTGAAATTGGTCGGATTGCTGATTCAGTGATCATTGGGAAGGAAACGGTCTACCCTAAATCGAGCGGATTTCTTATAAGGGAAACTGACGTTGTGGAAAAATTTCAAGCGTTTAAGCTCTCTGTGTTTGTGCAAGTAATGAGTAACGAGTTCACATCACAGCCATGGGACGTTTTTTCAGACCCGTATGTTGAAATAGGTACATATGTACAGGGAGCCGGTGTCAATGGGGTCGTTACCGGTTTCCCAGCCACTGCTGCCAAATATAGAAGTAAGTTCTTATGGGATATGCTGCCCTCATCGTTTTAAAATGTGTTTTGGAAGGAAATATATCCACACCCTTATAAGGAATGTTTCCTTACCATTTGTAAGATCCCAGACGCATGATTGTCCGCTTTAGGAAGTTCTTGAGCCATGTTGCCTAAAGCGGACAATAGGATCATGCGTCTGGGATGTTACATGGTCAAACATTGTTATTTCCTCTTGGAATTTATTCATTTGCTTTTTTGGGGAAACTACAGGGAGCAAATGTTTACATTTCCAAGAAATCCCAGATTACGCAAAGGCTGCAGAGCCTGGCGCATTGATCAAACTCATGAATGAGTTACATGGGTCAATGCCGCCAATTGGAGCTCCCAATCCGGTGCTGACTGATGCTGACGTGGCAGATGCACCTATCACTCCCGCAAAGAAACCACTTTCGCATTCTGGCAATGAGTTAACTGTGCCATTGAAATCCGTTATGTGGATGATTCTGAAGATGGTTTATTCTATGGCTATAATTATAGGACCCTTATCGCTATACTAATAAGCAAATATAAATCACTTTATGTAATCATATTAATCGATTTAAACAAAACTCCTATAATTAATTTCTTAGTTAAAAGTACAAAATCTACCATATATTTCAGGCGCCAAATTCAATATTTAGGTATCTAGAGTCTTCAATACAAACATGGTCTATCTCTAACAACTCTAAATGAATATTTGTCGTATCAACAACTACTCTACAAGGTACAACATTCTCTTTAGATACGACACGACAATTTTCATACACACCTTCTTTAGGTGGAAGATTTAACAAACAGGATTTCGGATACGAAATCCTGCTTTTGCTTTTGATGCTGAATGATGGCAGAACTTGGTCATCATTCGGCATCAATATTAACCGATGGTGGCGACCAAGAAGCTCCGAGACGTATTCCATGTCCCCCTCTGAAAGTGCATAACGAACACGGGTAGATGACACCTGTCCTCTTTCTTTTGCGTCGTTGAATCCTGTGGCTAATATGCTTTGTTTCTTGTCCATCACGGGGTTTATAATGTATGCCTCTATGCCATATTCTTCACATAATCTTGATAGTTCCGATGCATCACCTGAAGCTCTATAACCAAACCGGTAGTTTTTGCCTACGAGCATGTCAAAATTATATTTAGTTTAAAAAATATTTGAAATGACATCACACATTAAAAATATTTACACGAATTCAAACTCAAAGAAATACTTTTCATGTAAAAACTTTTTTTGGGACCATATCCGTAAAATCATTAAATCATAGGGACGAAAAATGTAATTTACCTGCCACAACACCACGTACACCAAGTTCTTTCGATAACTTCTCAACAAACTGGCGTGGGGTCAAACTACGAACTTTAGAAAATTCAATTTCAAGCTCTGTGGGGACCACTTCTCCACAACAAGTAGACCAAGACGAAAGCACACGTTCACGGTCACATTTTGCAACCACGGGAGCCCTATTCAATCACTTCAAATTTCAAACTCTATACAACAAACAACACAATTCGTGGGCCCCACAGACAACATTGTACTGTATTTGGTGTGCATTGGACTAGGACTCAGACTGACATCAATGGGACAGAAAAAGTTTTGTCCCATACGAAAAGATGGGAAAGGGACATGCTTTTGATCTTTGATTTGTTGTCGGTGTAAAAAAGACGTAAATGCCCTCATCATACCTAGGTTCCCAGCCAAGAATTTCGGCCATTCCGGTAAATGATAAGAGGAATGGAGTGCCTGCTTTTGATGCTTGGATTGCAAGCTCGCGATGACCTATGTGTAGCGCGTCGAATTTTCCCAATGCTACTATTCCTCCTACAATATGAAATTCACTTGTTTGAATTAAACAAATGAATTTGAGGTTTTTATTTTTATTTTTTAATATTTTTGTTGTGGGGCTTTTTTTATATGGAATAAGACGATATAAAAATGTGACGGTAGCTATAGCTCTAGTTACTAAAAATGCACAAAAAATACCTGCCACGGACGATAGTTGTTTAGAGTGAGGGGTATTTTCGTCTTCCTGTTGGCTTTGTGCACAAATTGATCAAATATTAGGTTATATTTTTTTAATAACAAGTTACAAGTCGAACAAGTAAAAAACTTTAAAAGAATATAGTTAGAATTAAAATTTGGACTGCTTTATTTAAAAGTATGAGATCAATATTTCAATTATAGTTTTGTAATCATATTTGAATATATTAAGAATCTATGAAATTCAAGAAAATGGATTAAAAAAGTGTCACATGAAATAAATACCTGGTTGCCTGCATATCTGAAGAAGATAAAGAGATGACCCTTCTTGAAGCCCCTTGCACAGTAACCGGTAACCTAATACCCCTAAACAAAACACCAATTTTTATTCCCAAAATACCCTTTAGTTTAATAGATCAATAACTTCGAGTTCATACAAATTAGCACTTACCCGTTCAAATGGACAAACAACTTCTGGTTCATGAGCATTGTTTGTTTCAGTGCTCAAACAAATATTAGACCAACTTTTTGATACAATGAAACACAAAGGCCATGAAAGCTGCTATAATGCACACACAAAAAGCTATTAGTAGACAAATATTTGTAATGATTACTAGTTACCAAATACACAATCTTGGTATGTTTATTTAACGACACACCACCAAAAGGGCAAAATGAATAAATAACGGTGTGAAAAGGTTTATTCTTTCTCTGGGGAAATTCATCGAACAGTTGGTGTTCATTATTCATCAAGGAAATTGAAGATGCGATAGGAGAAATCGACTAGTACTTGGTGTTTATTCATCATGAAAGCAGCAAGAACAATCATAAATCATGTTGTTTGATTGATAATTAAGAATTAAACTGATTAATGAATGCATAAGTGTTGAGCAACAACTAAAACAAGCAAAAAACTTCATATTCGAGTTTATAAAGCAATGCCAAAATCTGTCTAGGTATAACTATTTTAGCCTTCAGTTCTTCCCAATAACTAATTAATATGACCCAAAAAACTACATTAAGTTATTGCAGACATCAATGTTGAAAGAGGGACGATGAATACAACGTACTGCATAATTTATGTGGAAAAGAATCCAGCTATGGATTAACCCTGAGTAAGAAGAAGAGAAGAATACTGACCGGGTTAAGGTGCTGGTCGGCGGCGATGTGTTTCCTCCGATTTGGGTTGAGCGAGCTCCGGTGTGCGGCTATGGACGATAAATGGCTGCGTATATCACCAACAACCTCATAGTCTACTTTCTATCTTCTTAAAGTGAATTACGGAAACAATCCATTGACTATTCCTTGACTTTCATTATTTATCCCTTAAATCATTTTTATCAATTTTAGTCCCTAGTAAGTAGTAAGTACTAAGGGCGCGTTTGGTAGGGCGTAATCACAGGGGGAAAGGAATAACTCAATAAGCTGGAATGCAATATAGTGTGTTTGGTTGATATAAGGAAAGGAAAACCCTATTGATGAAGGAATCCCATTCCATGAAATCGCGTCTTTTTCATTCCTGGGGGTAAACCCGTTTTTTTTTCATTCCATTCCCGGTCAATAGAGCAACTTCCCAGATTGCCCTCTATCTCCATCTCAAAACGGAAGCATCGCACGACCTTACTAAAAATCAGCATTGCATCTTCCTTAAAAATCGATATCAGTTGTGCCCTATAATTATCTTAAAGATAAACTAGCAACATATTTCCTTTTCCCTCGAAATCGCACAGAATTGCAACGAAAATCAGCTACAAAAATAGTTTCTTGTCATTGATCGCACATTCACGACACTACAAGAAATCGTCAGGCTCCAAGTCTTTGATAGCATACACTCAAAGTATATTCCAGCAGGGGTGCAAGAAATTCATCAATGTTAGAATTCTTTTTGTACTTACATGTTCTTCTTTGTACTTCGTGTTCTTGAATTTCCCATCTGAGATGGTTGCTGGTGTAATACGTCTGTGTAATACATATTGCCAATATATGATGATCTCGATTTTGCCTGATAATTATCATCTGTTCTGTATATGTATGTATGGTAGCTGCTCCCTAATGATTTCACCTTCCCAATCTCAACCTAATTTACTGTCGCTTTTTCCATTTCACGCAGTAAAATAAAGAATCGCATATAATTTACTTAGAGCTTGCCCTGAATTCACATGTTTCACCTCAACTTCTGTTCTAAACTTGATAATCACAAATGAGTATCAGATAAAAACAGTAAAACACGCAGCTTTTGTAGGGGTATAAAGGGTTTTTTCTAGATTTCTTTTCTTATTGAAATGGATGGGAATGTGTGTTCGAGGGACTCGAGATACATACAGGAAGGTTCAAGATGAAGGTTTAAAATGGTGGGTCACTTTAATGTATGAAGTGGTGCTTATATTTCCAATTATGTTGACTAGAGATTTAAATGGATCAAAAAGTTCAATAATATCTACTGTGAAAAATATATATATCGGATGTACTTTGTGTTGGGGGTATTTTTGTCATTGTGCATCAACTTCATTTCATTCATTTGTGTATTTTTGTGTACCAAACAACGTGGATGAATGATCCATTTCATTCCAATAGACCAACCAAACATGATAATGGAATGGTAATAATCCATTCCATTACCTTCTCCATTCCATTACCTTCTTCATTCCATTCCGTTGTCATTCCATTTCAACGTACCAAACACACCCTAAGTAGTAAAAAGATTTATTAATTTGGTAAAAGAACTTATAGGTCACGCGTTTCTTTGAAGGAAAGCAATTGGTTATGGACAACAAGTCAAACAAATCTAAAGTTGCTAATATTGTATTGAAATGTATAAAACTCCGTAAAGGGTTGTGTTTAGATAAATCAGATATTATCATTTATCGTATGCATTTTTAACACACTATTTTCAAGAAAAAACAAAAAAAATTGCATGTCGATCAATGCCGTGTGACATGATCAATTTGGCTCGTACTAAAATTGGCATATCTAACTCGATCTTGTTTTGATTTATTATTGAACATGTTACTTTGTCACATCCTAAAAAAAGTTAGGTCATGTTTGACATTTCATAGCCGGCTTACTTTTTGAATTTTTTTAGATTGTGATATTGGCAAACCAAAAAATAACTTATAAACTAGTTACTTTAAAACGCTATCCAGACTAACATTTCAACGAGTTTAATGAGCTTTTTTGGATTCTATCAAATATAACATTAAAAAATTACAAAAAAAAAAAAAAAAAAAAAAACTCATTTTTCTACATACATTTTAATGGCATCGTAATTTTCCAGCTAGTCTTTACCATTTATCAGCTACAACTAGCTTTTAGTAGATTTGTAAAATATACCCTTAGGTTAGTGGAAAAGCTAAATGATAGCTGAAATGTTAGTTGTTAGCTGATAAAAAAATATTGTTCGGTAAAAATAGCTTATAAGCTAGGTGGAAAATATAAAATGACTTAAAATTGTATGTAAAAGATGGACTTTTTATAATTAATTAAGGAGATATTTAGAAAGATTCTAAAAAAAGATTAATATGTTCGTTGAAACGTTAGTCTAACTAATTTAAAGAAATAACTTATAAGTTACTTTTTCGTTTGCAAACATAACTTTAAAAAACTTGAAAAATAAGTTAGATGTGGCACATCAAACATAATATTATATTTATTAGTATTTGCAGGTACTATACTTTCTAAAAGCAAGCAAAATCCGACATGAAAATCGAAATGTCGACAAAATGAGATCGAACAAAATAATAACAAATGGTGTGGTTTGTTTTTAATATATATATATATATATATATATATATATATATATATATATATATATATATATATATATATATATATATATATATATATATATATACACACACACACACATATATATCGAGACCAGTTCGGTTCGGTCCAGTTTTGCTATATCCTACCGACCGATTGAAATCGAACTGATGCAAAACTAAAAACATCGAATAAAGACTCAAAATCAAACCGGTAGCCAATGGCCCATTGGTCAAGTGGTAAAGGCGTCGTCCACCTTCTTTGAGGTTGATGGTTCAAGTCTCGCAAGAGACATAGGTGGATTCAGGAGTAGTTTAGGAGTAGAGATTTTCCGTTTCTAATAAAAAAGAAAACAAACCGGCAACATTGTATATTATTTATTATATTTTAAATATTATTAATATTTAATATATATCTTTAATAAGAAGAAATAAAATACAAATTGACTTTCAGAAAAAGCCTTTTGCTCGTGCCTTTGCCTTCTCATTCTTAAGTCTCGACTTCGCCTTGGATAATGGAGGCTAGAATCATTAATGGCCTAACCTATATTGAGACTCGCTTGAAACCAAAAACCCAAAACCCACAAATTAAAACTAAAAAATCAAAACCCACCAACCCATGGGTTGATATTGAAAAACCGAAAACACACCCAAAAAAACAGAAAAATTGAACCCATTCAAGACCAAACTCAATGGTTTTGCAAAACTAAACTTTGTGATCAGGGTTCGATTTTTCTCCAAAACCAAACCATACTAATCCCTATATTATTTTCCACAAAAACCTATGTCTCTTGCAATGGATCACTAGCATGATTACATGGATGAAAATAGAGTACGGATCTCAAAGGCCAAACATAAGAAGATTTTCTTATCAAATGAAAAATCAACATTCAGAATAAATGGAGGACCATTTTGTAAATGTTCTCCTAAACTTTTACATTTAACGAATAATCCCCTCCTTCCAAAAACCCGGTTTAGGTGGACCAGACATCTCTACAATCTCCAAAAGCCCTCTCCAGACCAAAGTCAAAATTAGAAGACGCATTCGAAGTCGGTACGTCGATTCAATCTCATTCCTTTTTCAATCTGCATATACATGTCCATAGATATCCACCTGTACATACGTTTCACCTGATTTGTAAGTAAATCTCCATTATTGGGTTTCAAACGAAATTGCCGATCACATGTTCGACGAAATGCCAGTTAGGTATCCAATCCATTTTAGCATACATTGATTGGGATCGAAACTCAAATTTGGAAAAGGATCTTCTGAATTATCTGTTCATATGCATAAGAGTCTCTAATTTATATGATAATTTGCATGTTGGGTATTTTGTAATTTAATTTTCTTGACAGTGTGCATAATAAAAAGGCCATATGGTGTTGTGCTTTCCTTCAACACCTCATAAGCTGTGGATGACAGTGGGATTGTTTCTTGGTGGTTCGTCTCTTTTTGGTGTTGGTTTGTATCTTTCTTATGCCCATATTGCCCCTCAACAAGCTCGAATAAAAGCCCGACATGATTTTGTAAGGGATAAATTGAAAAAGAAATATGGGTATGAAAACCCGTATGACAAGTTGAAAATCCAGCCAAACAAAGACTAATTTTGGAATCTGTCACAAATGGCAAGAAATGGAATAGATAGTGTGGTAAATGACCAAAATACCCTTTCTTTGATTGTTTGTGTAATTTGTTGTTATGTATTGAGTGTTCATTTTGTTTAGTATCAAGGAGAGTAATTGTCTTCGTTATGCTTAGTATCAAGGAATTGCAATCTGATGGAATTAGAAATATGTCGTGTGTTTGGTTGTCACGAAATCGAATGAAATTATATTTGATTTCCAAAAAGGTCAAATAAATTCAATACAAAATTACACGATTGGTTATGTGGTTTACCAAAAGCCACACTTTCAATCCCTATTCTTTTTTTTGGTTATATGACAAGTCCTTGTTTCAATTTCTTGCGTGGTTGATCTGTATGGTTTTGTTATATTATAAAAAATAATTGAAATTGCTAATTTATCCTTGGTAGATGTTTTATTAGTATTTCTTTCTATATTTTAAAATTAAAATAATAAAAATTAAAAACCTCGTTAAAACCTATCCCTAAACCCTACCCCTCTACTTAGTTTATCTTCAAGCTTGCCACCACCCCTGACCCTCAGCCCTGCCACCCTCCTCCGGCGACCACCAAGCTCACTTCTCTCGCACCTTAAACCCCATACCCCCCCCCCCCCAGCGGCCACCTCTCTCTCTCTCTCTCTCTCTCTCTCTCTCTCTCTCTCTCTCTCTCTAGCAAGAAAGTAGAGAAGCACAGTGTCGTTAGTCGTTATGGCGTTGGCGGCGGGTAGATATTAAAGCAAAATATTGTTTGTTTTTTAGAAAACTACATCCACAAAAAACCTCATTTTCATAAGACATGAAAAAATAGCTTTTGATGTTGTGACGTATCTTCGAAGTTCTAACCCTAATTTGATGTTTCTTTTTCGCCAACATCATCTCCGCCACCACCACACCACCTCCCTTGCCACCACCATCTCCGCAACCGTCGCCACCATCTTTACTAGAAATCAATGTGGTTAATGTACATCTAGTTTGTTTGTTGGTATAAATAATGATCAATGTGGTTTAATATCATTTATGCAGCCAACTTAAAAGACATTATTTTTTTTTATTGTAGAGTGCTGATTTTTTGTCTACATTTTCAAAAGATGTGAAAAAAGGCTTCAAACATTTTACTTCTTAAAAATTAGCTTTTTCACACCCAAAAGTGTTATTATAAAAATTCAATTTCTTCTATGGTTGGTAAAATAAACAAGATTTTCTTTAAAGATTTGTAGCATTTGGCATTCTTAGTTCTTGAGTTTTTTCCACTATTTTCAAACTATTCAACTACTTTTCTTTTAACCCATACTTTTTCCAATTTTGACAAAAGGGTGAAAATGATTAAAAGCTTTAGCATCAATCGTTGCTGTGTTCTTGAGTTTAATAATAAAGAAGAGGGAATGGATGGTAATGGAAGGGAAGGAAATGGAAAAAAATGGAAATCAATCTTTGCTGTGTTCTTGAGTTTAATAATAAAAGAGAGGGAATGGATGGTAATGGAAGGAAATGGAAAAAAATGGAAAGAAAATTCAGAAAATTTGTTGTGTTCTTGAGTTGAAAGGGGATGGAAGGAATGGAATGGATATTATGTTCTCAAGTAGATAGGAAATAGAAGGAAATTTACATTTTGACATCTTTACCCTTTATTTAAAAAATAAGATAGTTGTTGGAGGGATAAAGAAGTAATTTCTATGCATTTTTTTTACAATTCATCACTGATTACCCTCCCTTCCTTTCCATTCCCCTCCTATAAAAAACTCGAACACGGCGTAAATGTCTAATTTTGCATGGACTTGTCAAATATTAAACCAGGTCACTGAAACAAATACTAAAAGCAGTGTAGTAAAGCTTACATCAACTCATAAAGATTCATTAAAAAGACAACATTTTAAAAACACATCAAAATTTCAGTTCCATAGCTTTCACTTAACAAAAGGAAATAAAAACCTATAAATTCAAACTCAATCAAACTCAACAATTTAAGCAGCACCCTTTCCTTTTTTCTTCTGGAGTTTCTTCATGTAAAACTCAAGCTCCTTACCCTCCAAAATATATCTACAAATATACAAAATTAAAAATATTATCATTTTTTAATCATTTTCTCAAATATTTATTCAAAAAAATACATACCCATCAGCACGACCACATTGGCCAGGGCGCGATGAAATTGCTGCTAATAAACGACCACTTGAAAATTGCTCCTCAACATGTGGGTCCAGTTTACGGTCTTCTTGACGTTTTTCAATTTTTCTAGCAACATGATTGCTCTTTTTTGTTTCCTCAGTAGCACCTTCTACTTCCTATAAAATTAATAAAAATACAGAATTAGGAAAAACAGTAATTGTTTCCTGATTCTATCATACAAAACATTTTAGAAACCATAAAAAGTATAAAAAATCAATAAAGTAAAAAAGAACATACCTCTCCTTCTTTCTTGGTAGCTGTTGTTTTCTTCTTGCGACCAATGTCAACTCCATAGTGTTGAAGATACCATTGTTTAAATGGTGCAGCATCAACTTGAACAATTGCACTCTTCACTAGAGTTTGAGTTCTCACCAACTCATTGTTTGATGCATTGTAAACAACATCCAGAATACGTGTCTTTCTGGTTACAGCCTCACTTCCCCATGAGTAGTTTCCTGTATCTAACCTCAATGCACGCCACTTCACATTTCCACCGCGAACCCTAACCCTTCGAACTGTCTTGTTGCTGGAAATTTTTGTGTTTGCAGGCTGTCTTCCTAGCTCATACCTTCACAGAAACGTATATTTAATTCGTTGATGGATGTATTGAACATAATTAGGTTATGAAGTAAAGCACAAATCCATATGTGTCTAGGAATTGAAAGAATCGGAAATTGATGATAACTATTACGATTGAATCATGAAGATCGGAATCAATCAATACGAAAGAAGAAGATAATATAACAAAAGGCAGCATTAAATGGATTTGAATCAAAAAACTTGAGTAAGTGTCTAAGCGAACTGATGGATGTCGTTTCTAGTCTGTATTTGTCTAACGTTTCAGAATCGTAACATAACGATTCATAAAATGTGGAAAATGGAAGTTAATTATGAGGAGAACTTACTTTCGCTTCTTTCTCCAGGCCTTCTTCTTGCCACCAGTGGCACGTCTCTTGTGCATCGAATCACGAGAGATACCTGAAATAGTAGAGAATCATAATCAGTATGTTCGTGATTATCATAAGACGAAAATGGATAATACGAAGCATTGTTGCAAATCCGTAGTATGAATTTGAGTTTGGCATTGGGAAAACGTACCCATGTTTGCAGATCAGGAAGGATCCGCCGGCGCCTCTGAGCTCGAAGGATGACAAAGAGAAAAGGAGGGTTTCGAGGGGAATGGCTTAAAAGGGGAGGCGGGTTCTTCTGTTAAAACCCTAGTCATAGTGAAATGTGGAGGCCCAATCACTTGGCCCAAATGCAATTGATCGGCCCATGAAAGTTTGTTCAGAAAATTGTGTTTAAAAAGATATTAAAAAATGCAAAGTATACGGTTGTGGATCTAGAGTTGCGCAATTTCTTATCGTTCGATATTCGTGTGTTATACGGTTGATAATTAAAAAGTTATATAATTAAAAAAACATTTTATATAAGCATATATTTAGATATATATTGAATATGATAAAAATGTAACAACCTAAAGTTATAAGTATAAAAAATCAAATTTAAAAATATTTGAAATGCTTTTTCATTCTACTTAATACATAATTAATCTGATAAGTAACAAAAGATAGAACTCTAACATAAATTTTAAAACATTTTGTTGTATACAATATTAGAAGTTTTATTGGTTATGCTTTCATCTTTGTCTAAAATTAATAACTTTAATTATTCTCTACTTTTCACTTTGGATAAAGCAAACATATAATTGGCCGTGTATGAAAATTGGCTCTCTCGATAACATTCAACCTTTAATAATGATTGTCCTTGACTTTTATTTATGATCATAGCAAACAAATAGCAAGCAAAAATTGTCTTCTTTTGAATTTGAAATGAATCTTTTTATTTGAAGGTGTCATTGACATTCTTAAGATAAAAGTTGATGTCTAATATTATTTCCAGTTATGACAATTGCTTCTATGACGCGATTATTCAATGATATGACCTGAATTCTAGTTCCATTACATAATCTATTTTTCGGGTCAATGTTTTTAAGAAGCATAACTAGAACATCGACATTTAAAATTATCTTATGATTTGGCCAGCCTGAGAGTCTAAGACTATTAGAACATCATATGAGTATAACTCTCATCAAATTTATCGTTAATAAATTTTGATTAAAAGAGAGCATCTAAGCTTGGTATTCATTCTCTTATCATAGAAACAATAAAAGTAATCAATCATTTATTTACTGACTACCTTGTTTTTTTGGTGCTATTATTACTCTATCTTGAAAATAATGAGGATTATTAAAGTTTTAAAGAATTAAGGGTGCGTTTAGTTGTGAAAAACTGTTTTCCGTTTTCCATTTTTCATTTTCAGAAAAATAAAATGAGTTTCCATTTTCAGTTTTCAATTGAGAATTTAGAAAGCTCGTTTAGATAAAACCGATTTCGTTTTCATTTTCTATTTTGGAAAAATAGAAAACATGTTTAGATATATATATTTCTATGAATTTTCATTTTCCAAAATTTTTTTATTTCAAATAACACACATACATCCCATCAACCTACCCCCACCCCACCCCCACCCTACCCACTCTTTACCTACCCCGTCCCACCTTACCCCCACCTCTTACCCACCCCACCCTACCCATTAACCCGTCCCAACCTACCTCACCCACCCACCCCACCCTACCCTACCCCCAACCCTTCACCACACCCACCCCCACCCCCACCCCTACCTACCCACTACCAACACCTTACCCACCCCTACCCTACCCCACCATTACACCGCCCCACATCCCACCCACCCTACCTTAAAGGGTAGTGGGTTCGGGTGGGTAGTGGGTCTGGTGGGTTGGGTAAGGGGGTGGGGGTAGACTTGGTTGGGTTATGGGTGGGTGTGGAGTAGGGTAGGTGGGGGTTTTAAGGTGTGGTGTGGGTGGGTGGGGTAGGTGGAGGTGATTGGGGCAAGGTTGTTGGAGGTGGGATGGGGTATGGTAGGGTAAGTGGTGGGGGTGGGGTATGGGGTGGGTCTTGACGGTAGGGTGTGTGTGGTGTGTGGTGGGTGGGGTAGGGTGGGTCGGTGGTGGGTGATTTGGTGGGTTAGGGTCGGTGGGGTCGGTGGTGGGTGATTTGGTGGTTTAAAGTGGGTGGGGTGGGTGAGTGGGGTGGGCGTGTGGGTCATGGGGGTGGGGTGTGGGTGGTTTAGTGGGTTAGGGTGGGTAATGGGTGATGCGTGACGTAGGGCGACGTGGGTGGGTGGGTGGGTAGAGTGTAGGTTGGGTGTTGGTGTAATTATGGGGTGTAGGTGAGAATGTGTGTGTGTGTGTGTGTTTGTTTTTTTATATTTTAGAAAAATTTTGGAAATAGAAAAATATAGAAAACAATAATTTTTAGTTTTCTAAAATTTTCCAAATTCTTTGTAATTATGGAAAAATGAAAAGTTTTCATTTTCTTGGAAAACCTTAGAAAATTTGCCGAACTAAACGCATTTTCAGAATTCTCATTTTTTTGGAAAATCTTTCTGGAAAACGGAGCAGTTTTCCACAACTAAACGCACCATAAGGATTTATGCAGTTATCGCGGTCGAAAATAAAATAACGTTAACTGGCCGCTATTTGAAATCGCGGTTCTTGTGGTGGTATAGCGTTTTTTTATACTACGTATAATCTCTATATTAGAGCATTGATACATCTACTTGCTTATTGATTATTATTATTCCATCATTCCATGGACATCCCTATATACAATATAAAAGATACATCAATAATACAAACATTAATCTCATAGCTATTCAAGTTAAAGACAAACTAGAATGTAATCAAAATCCGAAATGAGATTATCCATAAAAGGCATAAACAAGTCACCAAAGTTGTATGCAAACTAGAATATAATCAAAACACAAAATGGAAGAGCCTCTTGAGCAATTTACCAAACACTTGGTGTGCACGAAGACAAACAATTACAAACTGGAATATAATCTTATACAATTCACCCAAGTTCCAGTTCAATTGAAAGTTGGAACCGGACCTGCAAACGAACCAATTTTATTAAAGGTTGGAATCGGACCTATAAATTGGAAATCCCGATTAGACATTAAACCAATTCACGAATCAATTCAAACATTTACAAACTAGAAATCCTGCTTAAAATGAGAACTTGGTTCCGATTAATTCACGAATTCAAACAATTACAAACTGGAAATCAATTCACGGTCCTGCAAACAAATGTATTTTATCACGAGTCATTCCAATCGGTCGACATACAATCGTTTGATCGTGAGTTGGTCCTGGTTCAGTCGATAAACAATCGGAGAATAAGCTTCAATGGCATTCGGTAATTGGCCTTCTGTTGGTAATCAAAGTGTTCAATGGAAGTCAATCGTATTCCTGCAATCGCTCAACGAATCTGTTCGGAACTCCCCTTGTGAATCGAATCCAAGTCAGAGATCGAACAATGAACTGAAGTCGTGATTCACGAATACGACGATTAACGATTAACGGTACTTTAATGGTTAACGAACATGTAATTGCACCTGCAATCCAATCGTAAACGGACCTGCAATCTAATCGGTAATGTTAATGAATGTGTAATCGCACAACATTGAACCTAATCAGAATTCGTGACCTGTTAATGGGAATGAACGGTGCTTCAATTGGTATGAACGGTACTTCGATGGAAAGTCGCAGAAGCTCAATTTGTTGAACGAAGGCAGAATGGGAATGGATTAACCTGTTAACGGGAATGAATGAGAAGAAGATTGTGAATGAGTCGTCCCACATCGCTTAAAAACAAAATCATTGAGCGAGCCCTCATATTATAAATAACAAGCTTGGTAAAGACTCTCATCCATTGAGCCAATTGTGACCAGGTTTAAACTTGGTTATATTTGGCTTAGTCATTAGGTGTGACTCTTAGCAATTGGTAAAATTGCGGTTAATAGCACCGCTAATAGCGGAACCGCTATTTTGAAATGCAAAATGATTATTTGTTGCGGTTGATGGGTGCTATTTGCAAACAATCTTGTTTGTTCAATATCAAATGGATTACTTCGAACCTCATGTTCTTGGTTAATTTAAAGACTTTGCATTTATAATATATATATATATATATATATATATATATATATATATATATATATATATATATATATATATATATATATATATATATATATATATATATAGGAATAGGTTCAAATGAGAACCACTAAAAGGTTAAAAACTGTGAGAACCGATATTCACACATTAAGAATTATGTGTTTTTTTTTTTTTTTGTTTTTTCACACTTGTTTATTATGTGAAAATACATAAAACTTAATAAATTTCCTTATTTTTTAATACGTTTTACAATATTCACAATATAATAAGATTTATAGTTATTAAACTGTGAATACTATAACATAAATTTTTTTATTAAACTGTGAATTAATGGTTCTCACGGTTCTCAATATTTTAGTGGTTCTCATTTGAACCCTTCCCTATATATATATATATATATATATATATATATATATATATATATATATATATATATATATATATATATATATATATATATATATATATATACACAGTAGATTAAAACGCGTGTAATACACTGGTTGATTAAAAAATATAAAAAATAATATGAAAAATATCAATATTGCAGATGATAAAATTGTCATTTGATTTTTGTTTATTTTGATGTTTTATATGATAAGATACATTTTGTTGGTTTTGTTGTGCATAGTCGTTCCATATAGTCACATTTAAAATACGACCCCTGCAATTTTTTTATTAAAATATATATTTTTTATATGTTGAAATAAAACTAATAGTTTTAAAAACAGTGTATACTCACTCTAAATCTTCGATTTTTAAGTTCAGTTTTTTTGTTTCTTTGTTATTTTTCCCGACATAAGTTTCCAAGTCAAAACATTGAAACACATAACCACTAACATCTATATAAATTACAAAATAATTTGTTAGTATACATATAAAGATATTAATAATTAAAATTTCAAATTAAGTTTGTGCACTAACCAATTGGTGTTTTCTGCTGAATGATTGGTAATCCATAAACGAAAAACCATATAAAGAACCTCGAAAATCATCACACCTTGTAACTTTCGTTTTGAATTACAATTTAAGTTTTTTTTTTTCATTTTCCACCAACTTATTAACTGAAACTTGCATACCGAGGGACGGCTTGTCCATGTAAAAAGCAACATTTTGTTGAAGTACTTTCTCAAATTTCGGTATACATTTTCTTGGCACACATGCCTGGATTTTATTTCCCTGATAATAAAAGCAAAATTACATAAATAATAAGAATGACATATAAGAAATTAGTTATTTGTTACATAATAAGTCCAAATCTACTATAACTAATAATAAAATTAAAGTAGGAAAATATAAGTAATTACACAAATACCTGTTCGTCGATTAAAATCATTTCGATAGAATATTTCTCATTCGGGTTGTCAAATAGCATTTGGTTCCACATACGGATGACTGCAACTTTTATGGTGAAGTCGTCTTTCAAAACATCTAGCTCGCTAATGAGGGTGAATTTTTTAGACTCCATTAAACTGTACGTGAAAAAAATAAACAATTGTAACATGTATTTTGAGAATAAAAATGACAGAAAAGGCATATTTGAAATTTAAAAAAAAAACTCTAAATTATTTTATTCAACTTTAAAATACAAATAAAAGTCTAAAAAACAAAGTATTACACGAGTTCTAACCTGATTATTAGCATTAGTTATTTTCGATAAGAAATATGCATAAACCTACAAACCCCACAATACAATTGAACTTAAACCACCTGTCCCCGCCATCTTCAAACCCCTCAAATCGAACACCAAGCCAAATTGTTCTTAGCACCGCACACACGAAGATCGCAGGTATTATCGAATCAAGTGTTTGTTTTCTCGCATATTCTTCGTGCGTGTTTGTGTAAATTCTAGTTGTGACCCTAGTTTATCTAATTGGATTGTGCTTGGAAGTTTTAGTTTGATCCGTAATAGCTAATTTAGTTTCATCAAAATATCACCGTAAGTTTCCTATAATTTGATGCACTTTCAGTTCTTCACTACAAATTCGGATACCGAACACAAAATCATACTCGCACCGGAGGAAGGAGATTGCAGGCATTGTTGACTCGAATTTGTTGTTTTCTCTTCCACCTTTCTCGTATGTTCTTTTTACTTCGTTTATTCTGAACTGAGACATTGCAGCCCTAATTTAAGTGGTTGTAATGGACAGAGGGTGAAAAATAAACATTTTGACCCTAAAACTTATTGGACAGGTCGTGTAATGGACAGAGGGTGGTAAGAGGACCAAAGTCCGTGAAATTAAATATAATGCCAGGTATGGAGTCTATAATTTGTTATGCTAAAAATGCTTTTTGCACCAAAACATGTTTTATATAGAAAAACTTGACTTTATACCAAAAAATGATTCTTACACCTTGAGGTTTTTATACATCCGAGAAAACTTTTGTACAACAACAAAAGGTATGAGAGTAGAGATTTGATATACGCATAAGGACATTCTAAAACTGGTGTTTGAAGAGTTCAATACATATGCCATCTGATTTCATGCATCAAATCTAGGACAAAATGAAAGAAATAACAACATACTTTCATAATATCATTTATTATAGCGTAGTACTATTGTTTCTTTCTATTACAGCATGCACTTTCATTTTTTTTCTTATTATCACATTGTACTTTGAAAAATCTACGGATCTACCCAATAATAGCATTGTACATTCAAATTTTTCCTTAACACGACATTGTACTTTGAAAAATCTAATGATTGGTTTATATTAGAATGAAATTGCTATAATTGGGCAGATTTTTTTATAGTACACTGTTGTGATTGAGAGAAAAGAATGTAATATGCTATAATCAATAAATAAACAAAAGTACATTGCTATTTATTGCATTTGACCTTAAAACCCTCAATTATGGTTCAAATATTTATATTAGCTGATGAGATGGGTCTAGGTAACACTGTTCAGTCCTTTATGTTTTACAGACAATAACAACTGTCATATTATCTTATGAACAACAATGGACACCGGGTGTGGTGTAAGTTTTTTGACAGAGAATGGGGAGTGGGGATGAAGAGGATGTGCAAAGAAAGAAGATGTACAAAAAGTGGGGAGAGGTAAAATTCTCAAACATTTACGTTTTACAAATAATAACAATTGAAGAATATAACATAGATACATTTATGATTAGATTATCAAAGAGATATAAAAA